>JAOEHI010000988.1:0-13138 GCA_025447815.1 Percopsis transmontana
TATGCAGAGAACATGGGGAGATCCAGGACCTATCCAGACCTTGCTGACCACGGATCCAGCCAGTTAAGGTCATGGAGGGGGCCAACCTGGATTCACACCAGCCACTGCAAAAGGTCCCTGGCCCTTGACGGACCACCTGGAGAGGTAACAAACCTGCCACCTCCCAGGGTTAGAGGACCCCCAGCCAACAAACGACAACAGGAGGCTCCTCCAGCTTTTTGCCTGGAAAGGCAACAGTGATACAGCTTGTCACTGTGATTAACAAATCAGTTTATTTTGGACTGGTTCAGGGCAGAATAATCCCTAACAACCATGCTCCATAAAGTCGGACAGTCTACTCCGAGCTTCGTAGTTTAGAACATACACACGCATACACATACACACACATCACCAACAAGGACAATCTAAGGAAGATTGAAGAGAAGAGACGTGAAAAAGAGCGGCAACTCCTTATACATACACACGTTAAACGCAGGTTTAATTTGGTTGTTTATCAAATATTGACAATAATTGTTGTGATATTGGATTAATTTCATTCAGGGCTGATGACAGAGTGTCAATGGAAGAAAACATGACACTGAAAGGAAATTTTCTCTCATTCGTGTTGTCTTTCCCATAAAATATTGGCTATAGATGGGTTTTTTACACACTGATGGAGTTTTTCGTCCTTTCCCACTGAATGTAAATTAAATGGTTTATTTTGAAAAGATTTTGCAACAAAAAATTAATTGAAGAGACTAAAATTAAATGTATGTGTACGTTAAGATTATTTCTTCTGACAGAGGTCTTATGGTTAAGGTCATTGATAGGTCAGTGATATTTTTTTAGGTTATTCAGATAACTATCACAGTTCAGGGTTTTTGTTTGACTGATTTCAGGGTTTTATTTAAACTTCATTGCTAATGATAATACTGATTTAGATGCATTGGGATTTTAATACTATCAGCTAAAAGGAGCAGATGTACTATGGGTAAAATACTCTTGTGTTGTTTATTCACACTGTAAACAACTTTTTCCACACCCTCATGGTTTAATTATTTTCATAGAGATGTCTGTATATAGTTCTATTTTGTTGATCAAAGGGAGGAAATGTTATGGAATATTTCATATTTGAACTATATACTATCTTTATATCCTGTGTTTTACATTTCTATCTTTCAGACAGTTGCTTTTGTTAAGAAACACACACCCATTTGGCAGTGTTTGTTAAAGTACATTATGTTAATTGCATCTTGGGCTTAGGCATTCTTTGCATTCCCCTTTCACCCCACCCCTTCTTCTTTAGACAACCTCTCCAACTCTCCTATCTCTGTGAAGATAGAGGGGGGTTTTATGAAGATGTCACAGTATCTGCTAGGGTTAAATCCTACCCCCTAACCTTTGACCTATCATGTGTATAAAAGCTTTGTCCCCACCTTCCCTGGTGGGACACTTCATAGACAGGCTTGGAACTGTGTGTGAACTGTTTTCCATTTCTTGCAAGATCTTACAATTAAATTAATTTACAAAGACCATATATTTCTCTCTGTTCCAGTGTGGTATATTACTAAATTTTTCCATAACAGATCTCCCTCTCCCAGGCTCCTCCGAAGTGAGGCGATGCGGGAGGGTTGAAGTGGAAGTCAATCCTGTGCTTCGACAGTTGTCGTTGTAGATCAGGAGCTAACTCTGTGAAGGCCTCACGCAGTTCCCTCTCTCCTCCTCGGAAGTTCGTTCCCTGGTCTGAATAGATCTCTGCCGGTGTCCCACGACGAGCGACGAACCTCCTGATTACCATCAGGAAGGAGTCGGTGTCCACTGCAGTCAGTAGGTCTAGATGAAATGCTCATGTAGTAAGGCACTTAAATAATATGCCCCATCTCTTTTCTGTGCTTCGGCCCATCTTGACATGCAGGGGCCCAAAACAGTCCATCTCTGTAGAGTAGAACACTGGCTTGAATAAGCGTAGGCGAGCTGGTGGGAGATCAGCCATCTTGGGAACGACGGGCTTCGCCTTCCATCGCCGACACTCCGCGCAGGTCCTCTGGCAACACCTGACTGCTTCCCTTCCACGTAGTATTCAGATCTTGTGCCGTATCTCTGCATATACTCTCTCGGGTCCAGGGTGGCATAAGCGTCTATCGAAGTCTCGGATCAATAACTTAGTTGTGGGATGCCCGGGCTCCAAGATGATGGGATGGATGGTGGTTATGTCCAGTGAGCTGGCACGGCGGTGCCTGCCTCCTACTACGACGAGACCTTTGTCGTTCAATTCTGGGGACAGTGCAATGAGCCGACTGCGTGACGAGACGGGTTTGCCTGCCTTCATTAGCCTCACCTCCTCCGAGAAACTATCCAGCTGGGCTCTCTGGTAGACTAGGGTCTCTGCTTCTTGATACGTCTCCGCTGTGGGGCTGCCTTCGTGAGCTTCCGCCCCTTGTAACTCCTGCACTGTCGACTCAAGGAGTTTGTGCCAGGAATGGTAGCTACAGTCTTCTGCGATGGGATCAGTCTCGATGGAGGAGACACCGCAGAAGGTAGACTTGCGAAGTTCTGCAGAATCATCGGACCTAGTAGCGTACCGCACTGTCTTGTGATGGGGGAGGTAATTGGGGCTAGTAAGTCGCTCCACTCTGGCTGGCGACGGGGTATGCTGGCTGGCTTACGAAACTTGGTTCTTCATTAGCTGCAGCTCTTTCATCATCGAGTCCAGGCGGTCGACCAGTGCGGGCTCCCTGATACTTGGTTCGTGGTCTCCGGTTCCTGGCCACGGTGGTGGTGGTTCTGGCCACTCCTCTTCTTGCTCGCTGACAACCTGGTGGGTGTAGCCGGTATTGTTGGAGCCATACCCTTTCGGCGAACCCAGTGATTCTTCCTTACTTGTCTGATGACTCATTTGGTGTTGAGGGGTGGAGTGTAGCAGGCTCTGGACTGTAGCTGATAACCGCCTGATCTCTCTTCGTGCCTCGTTAAGCTCCGCTGACTCATGAGCTATGGTATTCTGAGCTATGCTAGGCTCTCTGGTCTCCCTTTGTATTTGCCAAAGCTAGTTCCTCAGTTCTGGTTCCGGCAGCCGAATATACTGGGAGGCTCCCTGAGGTGTGGTGAGGGGTGCCATCTCGACTCTCCCCTCCTGTTGCTCATGACGGTGTCCGAAGTAATGCACGTCTTAATCCTTCAATGCTGCTGGTTGGTGTCGCTGACGTATCGGCCTGGCCCCATGTCTGTTGTAGAGACCCTCGTATTCCATTCCGTCCGTGGGTAAGTGCTGCGTCCGGCTCGGAGGACCTCAATGTAGCTGAGGGTTACTGGAGCAAAGGACTGTATGGTTTTAGGTGTTATGCTGAGTTGGTGTAAGCAGTGACTCACCCTCGGGACATCGGTAAGAATCATTAGCACATCATCCCCCAGTAATTATAATACTCACTTACCTAAAGTAAACTGTTTGTGTCATCTCCTTTTCTACAATAGCTAAAAGTGCAAGTTTAGAACGGAAAAGATAACAGTAAGAAGGCCCATATTATGTGTCAGCTGTGTGTTCAAGTAACGTTAGCAAATGTAACTAACGTTTATAACTGTTAGCATCAAACCAAAAGGGTAACGTTAGCTAGCTATGTTGTAAGCTAAGCTGACGTTAGATTTATTTAACGTTACACCCTATTATTTTGTAGGAGAGGCTTCTATGGATGAAGACAGTCCGGACTTCGCCCCCTCTGTGTTTTCTTATAAAGTGCAGAGTGACAGGCCTGTGAAAAGGCTGGAGAGGTAAGTGAAATTGAGTTTTCTAAATGTGGCTAAGTGAGTGCCACCATAGTCTGTAATTTTTGTGTGCAGTCTTCTTTACTAAAATCTCTCGTTTGTCCTGCTTTTCTAAGGCTGGGAAAAAAGAGGAAAAGGGAAAGTCTGACAGTGGAGCAAGATACTCCTTGCCATGGTAAGAATATTCAAATTGTGTTTTTTGCACTGTACACTTTTTTTCTCATACAGAATTACCAAACTGCTTTGTCACTTGTCTTGGACATGTGGTGTCTTTCACAAATGTCTTCCATCTGATGAAGATCCAATGACACCAGAGGACCCAGTGGAATACTGGGTCCTCAGCATACAACACAAATACAGCATACAACAACCTCAGTTAGTAGTATGACCAACTCAACACCAACTCAAAACTGAGTATGTCAACTTGAGAAAAGACTTTTACCAGCTCAAAGAGGAGAATGAAAGACTGAAAGAGGAGCTTCTGAAATCACTCTTCTCATTTTCCACAGTCAAAAACAATGCTGCACAATTTATTTTTCTCACTGGGCTAACTTCAGTCATTTTCAGTTGGTTAATGTCAAAATAAAAGATGGTGTGCAGAAGAAGTATTTCCTTCTCCAATGTGAAGGGAAAGTTGGGCTTATTCAGCTCCCACACTTTCAGCGTGTTGGTTGATCGAGTTAAAAGGAGGCTCCAAAATATGTGTCTAAGTAGACAATATCAGTTTAAATTAAAATGGCAAGGAATACAAGTTACAGAGTATTCTGGATCTTTTAGACAAAACTATCCTCTAGCCGATAACAAGTGTCAGAGGCACGAAGTTCTGAACAAAGACTTGTCTCTCCCTGTAGATCCACACAGTTTATACCTTCCCACCAGACAGCTACCCTCCCTCATAACACTGATTCCTTAGAGAAGGTGTGGGGCTGGCGTTCTAATTGGCAGGAGTTTAGAACACTCCTGCTAGAATAAGATTCTAAGCTTCTGTTTAAGTTAATAAATTAACTGGTAGGGCTCTACCATGCCCCATGCATATTCTGTTTCTATGTGTGTAAGGCACTGTCCTGACACAATCATCAAATCAAACACATGTGACCCTTGTCACACTTCCTTGTCACACTTCCATGATGTGACCCTTTAGATTTGCTGCCCTATTGCAGCCAGATCAATTTCCTTAGCTTAAGCATCCTTAGCTTGTACATTGTCCTGTAATTATGACAGAGAATATAGAAAAGGTTGAAAAATTTGCAAAACTGTCAAAGAGTATTAACAACTTTAGCCTCATGGGTTATCTATGCTCTAGTAGCTGTGGTAGCTACTATTCCAGACTCGACCCCAAATGTGAGTTGAATGGTATGAAATAGGTGCTGTTCTGTAAAAGAAATATAGACAGGAAACATCAAAATGTTCCGCAATTAGTAATGCATTTGTTTAAAGCTACAAGTTCTGCCAACACTCCTTTATCCAACGCCCCACGCCTGCAAACTTCTCCATTACACACACCACAGCCCCCTCCAGTCAATCCTACACCATATGTCATGAATGTAACAAACACAGCTCGGCCATTTTGGATAGGCTCGACGCTCGCATAAGTTTCCGCATGATCCAGTATTACATGCTCACAGTCAATGCAGCTCTCCTTCAGTCGGGGTCAGTGCGTTCCCGAAGAGCAGTGCATCATCAGTGCTGATAGACACACGTTGGTCAAACAGTTTTGTTTCCCATCCATCTCTGCCTTGTGATGAGGTGGTTCCTCTGGTGCTGTCCCCCAGCAGCTACGGCTGTTCTTGGTGTCAGCTCTTCCTGAGCAAAACCTGTATGATTCAGAAGCCTTCATTGCCCCAAGAGTTCTTATGCACGAAGGTTAGCCTTGGAGACCAGTTGGTATTTTGCAGGAGAAGTAGCCTATACGATGATACTCTCACCTCTTACGTTACCGCAGGAATCTCAATCAACAATTACAATTTCACCTTCAGGAATTCAGGGATCTTGATTATAAATTATAATCTCACCTTTTAGCCAGATGAAACAGGAATGGGAACATGCCTACGGACAGGTCTAAATGAAAATTGTTTTCTTAGCGTTTTTCTGTTGTAATTTTCTGCTTCTAAACTTTAGTTCAGGAAAAATCCCAGCGTATGTCGGTCGGAGAAACAGCGTCAGAATTCCCCTTATCACTTCTAAAGGCCAGACATACTCTCTGTATGTCCTGGACGGCCAATCAAAAACTAGCGCTGTAACTCCAGACGAACATTACCGTGGGACCCTGCTCGCAGCGCCAAATTCTTATGGAAATTAATAATATAATAATGGAACAAGAGGAAAATATGGTCTTTGTAATTTAATTGTAAGATCTTGCAAGAAATGAAGAGAGTTCACACACAGAGTTCCAAGCCTGTCTGTCTGTCTGAAGTGTCACTAAAACCAGAGTTGTCCTTTTTATATATGTGAACAGACTAGGTCGGGGGGGTTTAACAATAGCATGGACGCCTGCAGTCATGACATTCTTCTTTTGACATCCTCATAAATACCTTTATCTGGAGGAGGTAATAGAAAAGACACAAAAGGCTGTTTTAAGATGGCAAAGGAGACAGGAAATCTGTGTCTAACTATAGAATTGTAAGACACAGAATTGTATGTAGTTCAAAATAAAAATTCCATTACAGAAAGAATTAGAGGCCAAGAATTAGAAAATGGGAATAATAGAAGCGTCCCACAGCGCCTGGTGTAGTCCCATTGTGTTGGTGGTTAAGAAGGATGGGAGCATCAGGTTCTGTATTGACTACAGAGGCGTGAATGAGATATCACGGTTTGACGCATATCGATGCCCCGGGTCGACGAGCTTCTGGACCGGCTTGGCACGGCTCGCTTTTTCACGACACTGGACTTAACCAAGGGCTGGCTATTCCCTCACCCTATGTAAAAGTAGGATGGTATAAGTATGGTAAAATTTCCACGTGTCAAAGGCACAGACAGACGGGGGCTGTGGCGAGTTGAAGACCAGGTAGGAAGGTAGAGAGAGTGCGGCCACTGTGCTGGTGGTTTTGACACATTGAATCATCCCGGAAGGAAGAGAAATAATACATAGTACTTAAACAAAGTACTATGACCCTACAGAGATATTTTAAATACACATATTGTAGATATGTGTATTGTTATGACCCTGGGGTCATATTTTGTAATTTGTCTCTCACACCCTGCACTATCTCCTTAGAGTGTGCGCAGGTAATGGAGAACAGGTGGGCACACTGGATTGGTTCAGCAGAGCTGATTGCTGCCTCCTGATTGGTCGCCTGGAGGACAGCAGCCATTTTAAGCCCCATCTGACAGAAACTCAGATGCTCTGCACTCTGCCATTCCCAACATGTGCCTGTGTAAACCTGTCTCTCGTGATGCAAGTTGCGAGTAGTGTAAATAGCATTTTGGTGAAAAGGATTGTTTTTGACCTCTGATTTGTTGACCTTCAGCCATTTGTTTCTGCTGTAAATACATTTTCTTTGTGTGAGTGAGAAGCCCTTTTTCTTTGTTCCCTTCTCCTGTTTTTGATATCAGAAGCCTAGGTTAGAGCTTTGTCTTTTCTTTACATTTTGTTTTGGTTTAGGAAAGTTTTAAGTTGCCTCTAGAGTAGTTTTGTTTGTTGTGTTGGGGCAAGCTCATCTCTGAATAAAATAAAAACTGCTACTTCGTAATTCTTTGTTCTGGCCTTGCTTGGGAGTGGGGAGCCACAAGTTATGTTGCGTCCAGGTTACTCCTAGAGTTTAGGATGTAACGGTATGCATGGATTAAATCTTTCCCCTGTAAACAGGCAGATGCTAACAAAGTAGCAACAAGCGCAGCCGAAGTGGGTTCATTGAAAATTACTTCAAAAGGTAGTATCACAACCTACACAACCAGAGGTGGATGAAGGTGGTCGTCGGCCCCTAGGCTACTCTTTGTATGGGGCCCCCCTTACTCATTATGCTTTACCAGTTTTACTGAGTCAAAATTACAACATCCTTACAGAGACTCAAAAAAACAAAGCCATGGAAAATAAACTACACACAGCAGCAGCAGCAAGGCTGGGACGTAATGGATAATTCCCAAGGTGTTGGTGGTTGGTCTTTGCCATGGCTTAAGCTAGCTGGGCCCTACAACTAATCCTGTTGCAATTAACTAATCCAAAATTTCAACTGTGCCGATGTCGTTATTATGTAGTGACAGCGTACTAGATGAAGATTAGGCAGCCTTGAAATAACCTGTCAATTTAGGAATTTTCATTAATAGATCTTGCTCTGTGTTCTTTAAGCCATTGTGCATTTCTTTTTTGTGCCCTGATATCATACTTTCTTTCCGTCACTTTACCACTATGCTGTCCAGTAACACTGGCCTACTATTTGAAAACCAAATTGACCCTATGAACGTGGCCACATCTACCCAATTAGCTGCGTCATTTTTTTCATGTTTCTAATGGGCCAATAGGGATCAAGGTTTTTGCACACAAGTGGCCCCTAGACTGCAGCCTAGACCAGCCTGTGCATTAATCTGAGCCGAACTATTTGATATTTGATTTTTGACAGAAGAAAACTGATGGCTGAAATAGGCATGAATTAGATTGATCATTAACACAGATGAGGAAGCTAGACCTCTTGTTATCCTCAACTGAGATACCCACAGGCCGAACAATGGCTGTACAGTAACAGATATCATACAAAGGGATGACAATCTGTTGCAGTACTGCCAAGAGCTTGCTAAACTTGTCAGATCCATACATCCAGGTCATCTGCACTGGGGAGAACACTCCACAACATCAGGCCAGAGGATTGGGTGCTGGTTTGAGACTTCAGGATGGACGGTGGAGAAGTCCATTCCAGGCGCTGCTGCTGATGGCGACAGCAGTGGAAGCTGAAGAGCGAAGACCTGGATCCAATGCGAGACAGTTTGGGAAGACACCAGCACATCTGGAGGGAGGTTCTGTTTGATATCGTTACAGATCATATCCTGGGACCGATGTGAGGGAACAACAAAGACTGAGCGGGTGGATATAGGTCACCACCAATGAAGAAGATGCAGACACACACACTGGTGTAGCACCACATTGCAAAACCTAGTACTTGTCCAAGTGTGGAACACAACCTCACTTCGATCCATACGGTGTCTAGAACAGGCGTTTGACTCTCAGTAAAACATGAGAAAATTAAAGGGATATTTTGGGTTAAAAGCTATGATAAATGGTGTGATAAAAGGGAGGAGAGTCCTGGAAAACTACACCACAGAGGGCTTAGATGGGGTAAAGGATCAACAAATGCAGACACAATAGCCAAGGATATTAATTGATTTGTTAGGATAGACAATTCACGTCTAAACATTTAGGCAGGCAAAGGCTGATTGTTATTAGTGGTTCCTTGATTAATGAAAATGACAGGAAACAGGAGGATGGGAGGAGTAGACTCTTCCCAACGGTCGAGCAATGACACGTGTCACGACCCCGCCTGTTCCCTGTTTTTGTCTTGTCTTCCCCGGTGTCTATTCCATGTTTCCCTAGTGTGTACCTTGTTCCCCCTGTGCTCTTCCCGGCCCCTCCCTTGCTCCACCCTGGCTCCTTTTATGGTCCTTCCTCTATTTTCCGTATCACCGCCCTCACCTGTTTCCCGTTCCCCAATCATCCCTGTATTTAGTCTGTGTTCTCCCCTGTCTCTGTGCTGGTTCGTCAAACATCAATCTATATATTAAGTCTTTTGCTCAGAGGCTTAGGGTCTTATGCTTAGGTTGCGTCACCAACCTAATCATCATCATCGTTAACAACACATATATGTGTTGCTAACAACCCTATATGTGTATAGGCAAGGTAGTGGGCTTTGTTTGAGTAGCAAATTTCACACGACTCGATCCTTTTCAGGCACTCCTGATACACTAATTTCATTTGACTCTTTAATAGGACTGTACATTTGTGCATTATGGTACCAAGTTCAAAAAGGTACTAATGGAGTCAACCCTATTTCTGGCAATATGTTTGTTCAAAAAAAGAAGAGAAGAAAAATAAAACAAACAAGCAAAGATACATCTCACCTAAAAAGCTTTTCTACCATTTCAACAGCAATGAAAAAAAGGTTAAGGTGGAACAATGAAATCTATTGGTGTAGTGTTGATGACCTTGGATGATCCTTGTTTTACTCTGGAGTTTGGCGTTTATCAGTTCCATCAATAAGACTAGGGTTTTCCCCCCTCCATCTGCTCTTTGTCTCAGGTATCCTCTGCATGCTTGCTAGGTAGGATTCCATGATGTCATCTCCACATGCCCTGAATCTATTGGGAGTTGCCACCTCATTCTGTAGATCTTGTGCCGGCAGGCTCAGCTTCTTCCCTTTCAACACTTTAGATAGACGAGGAGACAGATAATACTAATGAACACAAACCTGGTAGGAGATAAATACTGTATGTCATAGTAGACTTCAGAGCTGTGGACTTGGAATTGACCGTTTTAAGACTTTTTGACTGTATACCGTTCGGTCAAGCGTGTTGTACTGTCACTGAATAGTGCCAGTCCAATCCACCAAACGTGTTTATTATTCTTAAATTAAATATTGGGTATAGATTATGATAATTCTGATCAAATAGGATTATACTCTCCTGTCCTTTGTTCAAGTGACTGTGGCTATAGCTGGTTACCATCACACTTTTTACAATTGCTTACACCATTTTTGTTGGGTTAAACTGTTAATGTATTATGTCTATATCTATGCTTCACATAGAAACATGTTGTACAATGTTGGTGGATTTGGAAGTGATACATATAGGAAGACATTTGAATTGGAGAATGAAGGAGTAATAAATTGGGCATTTTAAAATGAAAACGCACAGCGCATTCGTAAGTTGTGTACAGAATATTTTAACACAACATTCTGTACATATGCTACAAGTGCGACAAGTTTTGTGCTGGCTACAGAGAAAACAAAACTACACAAAAGGGCTGTCCCTACACGATCCAAGTAACTGACACCACCGAGAATTGAACTGATCTGATGAACACACTACACACTACAAATCCTACAGGAAAACACTAGTGTTTTCCTGTAGGATTTGTATAACTTATTTAGTCTCGTTGAGATCAAGATCTCAGTTTCAAGAGAGAAATTAGGGCAAGCCATTAATATTGGCCAAGTATGTGATGAAAATATTAAAATTACACTGTAGAAATGCCAGCAGTGATATATTGTGTGTATTGTGTTTC
Organism: Percopsis transmontana; assembly: GCA_025447815.1. Lineage (NCBI taxonomy): Eukaryota > Metazoa > Chordata > Actinopteri > Percopsiformes > Percopsidae > Percopsis > Percopsis transmontana. Next base: position 10,946 of record JAOEHI010000988.1, read on the forward strand.
AAGAGAGAAATGAGTACATACGTAAATATAACTGTGCAAGATTTTGCACAACCATTTTGTTGAATTAAAAATATGCTTTCCAAACTCAGGCAATATTATTGAATCAGCTGTTTTCCCCCTTTTTAGCTACTTTGGATGTTGTCCAGCACAACAATATATTCATAAATACAGCAAAATCAACAAAAATGACACATTTCTTCTGCATCGACAGTATATGATCTTTGTCAGAACCCAGTAATCTTAAATAGTTGACTATATTTACAATTTGATTTAAAGAGCCTTATAACTGTGAGTATCACAGTCAAACCAACACAAAAACAAAGGTTCAGGTTATGAAACAAAGTTATTTTACTGTTTAAACCTGTTGGGCTGTAATTTTACCCTGAGAAAGCATTCACAAAATTTGTCTTTGTGACTATTTTGAGTGAAATTGTGTCCATTCATATTTTCTTTCTCTTTCTCTATTCTTGTCCATCTCCACTGTTTTGCAGTTACCCTGGAAACTGGAACTCACCAGACAGCCATTTGTAAAATAAGTAATTAATTAAAATATTAATTTAATCTAGCATTGTAACATTGTAACTAGCACCTTATGATCTTGCAGTTGGGGTCAAAACATGACGTTGTCAAATACGGTAGCTGGGAATTGTAGTTGTTGAATTATATCAAATAATTGTGGTGGTACCTTTGTTAAAAATAATGAGGTGTTAAAATTGTATTGGAGGGCTCTCTACTGTATAATCTCGAAGATGTGGGCATTTTGTCTCCTGTGATAGCTTGGCAATTTTGGGCTAAATGCATAGGCTACTGCCGACCGGAGACAATACTTTGTTACAGTGATCTATATTTCTTTCCTTTGAGTGACAATGGGGTGTGTGTGTCTGAATTAAAGAAGACTCATTAGTACTGTCTTTTACTCAAAACGTCAGTACACCTGATCATCCAGGGTTGAGTTGGTGTGAAACCAAAGTTTGTAGGTACATTGGGTGGAGAAAGTAGGCTACACATCAATCTTACAGTAAACAAATTGAGTACCATTATTCAATGGTATGGAGAGTTTGTGGGCATTTTAGTCCAAAACACATTTGTGCATACATCAGGGACAGATAAACAATGACAGAAAGTGCAGGGTGCTGGTGGTTGAAATCAAATAAGGCCCACAATTAGAGTTGGCCACAGGTGTTTGCACAGGTGCAGTGGGATGAGACGGAGAATGCCCCTGTCTGTTACTGGTATCGCATGCAAGAAACAGAAGACTAGTTTTACCAATTATTTGTTTTTTTAGAAAATAGGCCTTTTTGTGGTACCTGGAAGAAGGTTTGATTTCTTACAGTAACTCGTTGTTGTATTAACATAAAAAGCTTTAGAAATCAATTAAACAATTATCTGTTATCCTTAATTTTCAATTTATTTCAAAGAGAATACATTTTTTTTCCAGGGTCCATAGATGTCCGTTTGAAGCAAGATTGATTCAGTGTGATCAATTAAAACTAAATCATTTAGCAGATGTCTACAGCGTGACTTACAGTGAGTACAATTACATAACTAGGGTATGCAAGAACTAAAAACTAGCAAAAAACGGCTAGCATTTCAAATGATCCAACGGAAAAAGTCCCATCTCCTCCTTTCAGAGCTACTTTTAAAAGCCACGCCTCCATTACGTGTGAACGCGAGTTGAGTTCAGTCTACCATAGTGTGACAAGGGGATACGAGTGAAATCGTTATCATATCAGCGTAACACATCATGGCGGAATCACAGGCAAGAAAACACCTTTATGAAAATAACTAACTAACATGGCTGTTAGCACTCACTGTCAAGCTAGCATGTTTGTTGAGCATTGAGTTTAATTCAGTAACGAGCTGGCAGATAGTTCTGCATTAAGTTACATTAGATTAGGCAAAGCTATAAACAGCTTGCCATGATACACATTTTTCCGTTACTATCAGTACACTTTGACGAACGCGAATTATGTGTTGGACTCATAAGATATACGTTTTTTGCATGTTAGAGCTTCTACGATGAGAGATTTGTTGGTTCTGATTAGGAATACACATATATATATCTATATATAATATATAGATATAGATATATCTATATATATATATAGATATCTATATATATATCTATATAGATATCTATATATATATATATATATATATCTATATATATATCTATATATATATATATATATC
>JAOEHI010000989.1:0-13138 GCA_025447815.1 Percopsis transmontana
TCTCTGGAACCCAGAACCCGGAATCGGGCAGGCAGTGCTAAGAAATGTGGAATATGTGTGACAATAAACCGTGCGAATCACGACTGAAACAGGACCTATACCGTGTGGACAGTGTTTGTGTGCCACAATTATGTATTTTTTCATTATACTGCACATTATATTTGTTTTAATTTGAGTTCTATCGAGTTTGATTGTCTGTTTTAATCTGGTTGTCAGGAGCACAGATCTCAGTCCCCCATATATTTTAGATATGAAGGCACCTTGACACAAATTCAGAGCAAGTAGGCTACACACTTTTTCAGAAAAGAGAGTACTGTATGCCCAGATGTTGTATCTAATCAAACCAACTATGTCAAAGGAACTTTGAGAGGAGAGGCATTTAGAAACTCAAGCCAAGTACATGTGGGACAGTTGCGGTCTAGCTGTCCAGCTACTTAATACTCAGGAGACCAGGGCCTGCATTCACAAAGCATTTTATCTTACCACTAAGCGTACTCCTAAATTGCATCTAAAAGTTTTCTCCTAAATCCTATTCATAAAGCTGCTGAGACCAATTTTTACTAAGGAATGGGGAGAAATCTTAAGCTAAGAGAAAGGGCGGGTTGACCTCATTGCTATGGATGATGTTACGTTTCTTGAACAATGATTGACTGATAAAGTGCAAATACAATTATGGAACTTAAATGCAACACAAATCTCACACTGAACACTGGGAACCCCGGGTAAAAGGGACGGAGCTTAGCACTGTCACTATTGTTACACAAACTACTGCAAAAGAATAGAATTGAGTTGCCTAACTAACATCTCTGCCTGCCAACTCTGTCAGAAGGGTTCAAGAAATGGCCCTGCCAGAACCAGAATGTGAAAAGCGCTGGTATTCTTTCCAGTCTCAGGCAAGGGCAGATATTGCAGAATTCCAGCAACAAACAACTGCCACAGGTAATAGGACACCACTTTAACCTCCTCTTCTGATCCTTACTTCTCCAACTCCGAAGTATTTTTTATTTTTTGTTTACATAATAACACACTGCTCCACTAAGGCAGACAGACAGAAGATGAGGTAAAACCTATAACGGCTATAAAGTCATAAAAGCTGTGGAAAATAAGCATTGGAGTTCTATAAAAATCTGAGGATGCAGAACAGTTGGGAAAGGAACAGCCTCACAACAAGGATGGCATTACAAAGACGGCATTACAAAGACGGCATTGCAAAGACGCACATAATCAGTCTTATTGTTGTACATTTGGTAAAGTATTCTTGTAATTAAACCCTTTCTTGCCAAAGAACGCGTTTGTTCACTTTTTGTATTAGTCTACATGTTGTTTTACTTTTTGGTTTTGAAACATATTGTTTGCAATTATTTTGATTCACACTTTATTATAAGACAATCTTGTTATATTCTGTCAAGTTCAAAAAGACAATATACAGTCCAATCTAAGTTTTAATTTTTTTTATTTGATACATAGGCCTACATATTATTATAGCCTACTATAGTACACGTTTACAGTAAAAATTCCAATACCATAACAGTTATGGTATGCCCTGCATTAATATTTAAATTTTCTTTGTCCCTTAAGTAGTCGAGCTTGCAAGAGACTTTCTTAAACCATCCACCGGAGATCTTATTCACGTTGACGTGATGACGCAGTTGTTCGCTGAAGGTGAGTGGAGATTTCCTGGAGTCTGCCCATACTAGGGCCTCGAAATCGGCGTTTTCAGATTTATCCACTTTTCATTGTCTATTAATTGATGTAATGTTTAGGTATTTTCTGATAATGATTGCATTTGAGGTTTGAAATAATGATGTACCAGTGTATTATTATTGGTCAAACCTGGTGGGAAGAAGTAGTTATAAAAAGATAAGTAAAAAAAAGTAAAGTAGACCTAGCAGTTCCAGTGCAAAATTAAATATTTCATGTCCTTATTCAGTTACTTTTCAAATTCCTATCCCTATACATATTACTCAAGACCATTCTTCTTTCCAGGAAAACTTCTAATGGGGACCATTCCCTTGCAAAAACATCTTGCGTATTTCTTAGTAAATGTGATAATCTCTCCAATGGAAAAATGGACATACATTTTTCATAGAGGCGGCCACTCTATGTGATTACCTCAGCGGGCAAATCTGAGCAAATCTGTGACATGTCGGAAGATTGACTCTATCCGCAACAGATTCAGTTTGTTTCATGTTACTGCTGAATGTAACAAAGTTGATGAAATGTACGATCCACAACTTTGGTCGGTGGGGATCTATGTACGTCCCTATTTTGAGGCTCGCAGACCCATAGTTAACAGTGGTAGCGTGGCCCTTGGATCAGGAGGAGAGGCTGGCCCACAAATACAGTGCTCTGTGACTGTCCTTACACCTGTAGCTTCACAGGGGAGCACTTGCCAGGCTGCGGCCGGAATGAATAAACATAAATGAATATCAATATCGTGTCACATAATGCTCGAGGACGGCGCATTGGGCGCACAGGACGGTGCACAGTGAAGCAGACAAATCGCTCCGCCTTGTAGTGGATAAACTCGTGGAGGCCTGTGATGTACTGTGTGTGCAAGATTTTTTTTTAACCAAAGCAGGATTTAGAGGGTCTAAATTCCCTGCATAAAAACTTTTATGGGGCGGGTGAATCTACTACTGACTTGAGTACCAGGATAGTTCATGGTAGAATACCTGGTGGTGTTGCCCTGCTATGGCATAAATGTAACAACGGGAGTGCCCCGCCCCTCCCGCTCTAGCTCGCCGGCGTATTAGCCGCCGGCGTATTAGCCACCGGCCCGCGGCCGTCCACTCACCAAGCGCACCTGGAATCATCGCACCTGGGATTCTTTGCATCTGTTGCGCATCTCCTCATCTCCTCACTTCCCTGCTCTATATAGCTGGGGAGTGGGGGATGAGGAGTTGTTGGTTATTGTTTTGACTATTCCTATGGTTTTCTCGTATTTAAGCCTTTTGTCATTAAACTACGCTTTTTGGAGTTTTTGCACCTATCCGTTTGGCTCCACATTCCTCTGCACCTGCACTCACGTTCCGCCACCCGTTACAATAAAAAATATGATCAGATGGTTAATGTGGTTAGGCTAGATGTTGATTGGTTCATAAGAATTCAGTTCAATTGTGGTAATAAAAACTTCATTATCCTAAACATTTATACACCCTATGAGTGTTCTCAAAATGAAGATGAATATCTTAATAGAGTGATTCTTTCTAGCAAAGTGCTCCTGCCTGATAGTAGCTACTTACATCAGTGAGGCGTGGCACACAACCTCATGGCTAGATCACTGCATTTGCACGGCTGATACACATGATTCTCTAGAGGCCATGAAAATTAATTAAGAATTTGCCACTACTGACCATGTGCCTTTCTCTTTATGTGAAAGGCACATGGTATACCTACTCTTGTGTCTGTAGATAACAACATGTGTGTGGGGAAAATAGATTGGTCTAACCTGACTGAGGACGATCTTAAAGAATACTATCACTCTGACATCTTGTTAAGTAACATCGAATTACCAAAAGATTCCATTGCATGCTGTGATAGTAATTGTAAGAACCCTCAACATGGTATTGAGCTGTGCTCCCTGTATGAGAATATTGTGAAGTCCCTCCTTGTTTCGAGCAGGTTCCTGTATAAGACACACAGATTGTACAAAGCCAAGCCAGGATGGAATGACTATGTGAAAGAGGCAAGAAGGGCATTCAAAGCATGGGTTGAGTCAGGTAGATATAAACATGGTCCCTTATTTGAATATAAGAAACATGCAAATGCATAATCTAAATATGCTCCATTCATTTCATTCCTCCTAATGTTCCATTAGGAGGAATGAAAACAAAATAAGGTCTGACTCTCTTGCAAGGAAGCTGCAATACAATAGATTTCTGGAAAGAAATCAAAAGAATGAATAACTGTAAAACATCGCTACCAACGAACATTGATGGTGTCAGTGGATCAGAGAAAATTACTCAGTTGTGGCAGAAACATTATGAGCTGTTTAACTGTGTCAAAAGTAACTCCTTTACAGTTGGTAACATTGATATTAGTGAAGATGGGACTGTCTTCCCTCAATAAATATATGATGCAATTATAATGCTAAAAGATAATAAGGCATGTGGTATGGATAAGATATCTGCGGAGCATTTAAAACTTGCGAGTAGAAAACTCTGTCCACTAATTGCTATTTGTTTTACTGGGTTGTTAGCCCATGGTATTTTACCTGATTCTATTCTATCTGTCACATTAGTGCCTATCATTAAAGACAAAGCTGACAAAAATTAACAGCTTGGATAATTACCGGCATATAGCTCTGGCCAGTATTTTATCCAAGGTCTTGGAGAGGATTATACTGAAACAGTTTGTCCTGACCTCTGACAACCAGTTTGGCTTCAAACCTAAACATGGCACAGTTATGTGTATTTTTGCCTTAAAGTAGGTCCTAGATTTGTATAACAGGCATAATTCCACAATTTGTATGTGTTTTATTGATGACTCTAAAGCCTTTGATCGTAAATCATGAGAAGCTGTTCTACAAATTGCACAACAGAGGGGTTCCCAAATATAATAATAACTCTATGTCTACCCCATTTAATTACCTGTCTGTTGATAGGGACATTCACAGACAGTACTCTATGATGTATGCACAAGCTAATATGCTGAATCGCGAATTTAGTATGTGTTCATTGTCTGTGAAGACCACACTTTTTAAAGCTTTTTGCACCCCAGTGTATACTGTGGCGGCGCTATAAAAAGAGCAGTATGCAGAAACTCAATGTGGCATATAACGATGGCATGAGGCTGCTGCTTAAAATGCCACGAGTCATTTAACAGCATAATTGCAACACTAGTGAACTCTGCAATGTGTGCGGTTAGGTTTACTTCGAGATTGTGGAACCATTGGTGTGTTAGTCTATATGCTAATATTTGAACACAATTCTGTGTATTGTGGAGCTCTGACTGTTATAGTCATTTTTTACTGTATGTGTTTTGTCGTGTATTTGTCTGTCTTTTGCTAGTTTTGTAGTGCTATGGACCGTTACTTTTTTGTGTGTGTCCTGAATAAAGAAATGATGATGATGATACCACATTGTAATATTAGGAGGATCCTCGTCTAACCATTTATGTAGTATTGTGAGATGTGCAGCATACTAAGCGACTCTTAGAATGTACCTGTACCTACGATCACAATTGGAATCCAGTCCCAGTACAAAATGGTATGGATTTAGTGGAATATCAAACTTTAAAATGTTCTTAATGAGATTTTTGGACATGACCACATTAGATGTCCATAAGTGCCTCAGCTATTTTTACATTTCACACATAATGATGAGCATATAGGGCCATATTTACATGGAATAGCAGGGGTAACATGCAGTCAGTGGATAATCCTATATTGAGTCTCATTGGATATATTAAAACATGTAATTTTCTTTTCTTTTTATTCAACAATATCCTTTTCCACATCCCCTCATCCAGATGGGATCCAAAATCTTCACCTCAGGAAGTTTTACTATTCATTATAGGGATGTTGACAAACATTTGAGATTAAATATAACTTAACACTTTCTTCTTTAAAGAAGAAGCCTTTAATAGTATCTTTTCAAGCGGATTCGTATTCAAACCCCTCATATATGTTGGTATAGAATGGATATAGCTCCTAAGATGAAAATAACGGAAAAATTGTGTTTGAGGGAGCTTGAATTCAGTTATAAGTTGAGAGAAAGATTTTAAAATCCCATCTGAGAAGAGATCTTGTATTTGAAAGATACCAGCATTGTTGAATGTTTAAAACCCACATCTGAACAAGTCAATTCAAAATCAGGATTGCAAACAATAGGCGCCAGAGCACAGAGTTGATTTTTAATCCCAAAGTGTCTATGTACTTGATTCAATGTGTTAAGGGTATTTCTAACAATAATATTATCTTTCATTCCCTGTAGTAAGATTGTATTATTTATAAAGGGCATATCTGTCAGAACCGGTTCACATCCAATATTTTCCAAATCCAGAAAGTGGAATTAGCATAATTATTTATCCATTCAGTAATATATCTTATTTGTGAGGCCCAGTGATAATACATTATATTAGGCAGTGCTAACCCCCCTTTGTCCCTTGGTAACTGCAATTTCTCCAATTTAAATCTTGGGCGCTTGTCCTTCCTTACAAATTTACTTATCAAACTACATGTATGTAATGATTTAAAGAACTTGGGTATAATAGCCTGGGTAGGACATTCATCTTAATGATGGCAACTCTGCCAGATAATGATATTAACAAAGGGCTCCATCTTTGAAGATTTTTTGGAATTTCATTCACCACTGGTTCTAAATTCCTTTATATCATATCATCGAAATTACAATTCCCAAGTATCTAAACCCATTAGGAGACAACTGAAAAGGAACAACAGCTGAGATGGAGGAAATGGGATTGTTGAAAAATAAAAGAACATCATCTGCATACAGTGAAATCTTGTGTATTTGTTTTTTAGTTTGAATACCGGCAACTGAGGGGCTAGATCTAATCATCTCCGCTAAAAGTTCCATTGCTAATGCAGATAATAAAGGAGATAATGGGCATCCTTGTTTGGTACCTTTACTGAAAAAGTAGAAGACATTACCCTCATAATAGAAAATGATGCTTGTTGCGCAGAATATACCAACTTTACCCATTCAATAAACCCTTCTCCGAAAGCATACTCCTTTAAAGTTTTAAACAGATAATCCCACTCTATATGATCAAAGGCTTTTTCAGCATCTAATGATACCACCACAGCATTATGTTTCTGAATTTTAACATACTGTAAAATATCTAATATTCTCCTAATGTTTGAATATGAGTGCCTGTTTTGGACAAAGCCAGTCTGGTCCCACAATGTCCCACAATTTTAGGTATAATATAATTAATCCTAGTAGCGAGAAGTTTAGTTAAAATTTTACAGTCTGTGTTTTGAATATTTATTGGTCTATACAGTAGGATTCAGGGTATTCTGGGTCCTAGTTTTCCTTTAGTATCATAATAATTGTAGCCAATCGTAATGATTGAGGAAGCTTTTTGGATTGACAAAGAGTGTGTAAACATTCTAGTAATTAGGGGAGAGAGAATACCTTTAAAGTTTTATAAATCTCTGGGGGGAGCATCTGGTCCACAAGCCTTTCCAGATGCTAATGTGTCAATCACCTCCTCAACTTCCATATAAGATATATCCATATCACACTTGATCCTATCTTCATCAGATACTTTAGGAAGTTTTATACATTGAAATCATTAATTTTATTGTCCATGCCTATGTCTATCCATTATTTTAAATAGCAACATAATTCAAGCAAGAATTAGTATTTTCCAAAATACAAATAAAGAGGACAGAAAAACAGACAGACGGATTACTTTATCATTGGTGCGCAGGAGGGTCTAATACTACACACCGATAGAACCCTGTCAGGCCATAGGTGAAGCAGGTTCACTGACCTGTATTCTATTTACGTAGATCCCTGCCTCTTCTGATGAATGAAACCTCGATTGAATACCATCATGTTCAATAGATAATATCGCTGGGAAGATCATAGCATACCATATTCTTACTTTCTGGAGTTTCTGTTTCAGCGGCAGGAGTTTGGAGTGTCGGGGAAAAAGTGAACTCTGTTATCTTTGAACCGGAGCTCTCTTTTCTCACGTGCTAACTGAAGGATCTTCATCTTATCCTGGTAGTTAAGGAATTTCACAATGGTGGGCCGAGGTCGCTTCGATGTATCAGTCCTGTTACGCCCAGCAAGCCGATGGCTCCGCTCCATGCAGGGTGACTCTGAAGTTATTCTTCCCCAGTAGATCAGGAATCAGGCATCGTAGGGAAGTTATCATATCCGTTCCTTCGGGTCCCTCCGGTATGCCAATAACCAACAGATTTGACTGTCTGCTTTTATTTTCCATATAGTCCACCTTTGATTGTAGCGAGGCCGTGTTTTTCTCCAGTACATGAATGCATCTTCGGCTTTACTCACTCTTTGTTGGATTTCTATATTTTGCTTTGACAAGTTGTTCATAGCAGTGTCAAGCTGATATACTTTCTTGTCTAATGCTTGTTGCATTTCTATATTTTGCTCTGACAAGATGTTCATAGCAGTGTCAAGCTGATTTACTTTCTTGTCAAGCATTAGACAAGATATTTGAGAGAATCTCCACCCCAGGAAGTGGAAGGAACCAACTCCTGGCAGTGGGCAGGGGGACTCTGAAATACAAATACTTTACAACACAGCAGCATGTGGATAATTTGTTTGGGTTAGATTAATATTGGGTTTTGGTAGTGTTTTGGGGTTTATTTTGGGTCTTAATAATTGTAGTAAGTTAAGTTTTCTCCCCTTTGTGTTTGGTGTAGGCTAGCCTTTGTGTATATATACCCCTCCTTTTGTGTCATTCGGGAGGTCAGTTTTGTTATGTGAAGACTTACTTATTGTAGTATTGTTATGTTGACCTCAGTTTTGTTACAAAACCCACTTTAAAGGTCCAGTGTGTAATTTCTAGTGACATCTAGCAGTGAGGGTTGCGAATTGCAAACAGCCAGTCACTGACGGCCTACCCCTCCCTTTGCAAACACGAAGGAGAAGCTACTGTGGCCGACGTAGGATAAAAGATGTAACAATTCAAGCAATGAGGTTTCTTTATATAGAGATATTAACAAATGATATTTACTTAATTTTCAGTAAAACCACACGTTTTGCGAATGTTGGACAAACAGAAGAACTAAGTTACATGAAACAATCTAACCATCGGCGTCACCAGAAAATTTTCCCAGGGCTTCAGCCCCGAATGTTTTGAATGTAGCCCCGAATGTAATTTTAAATGTATGCAACACAAAGTTTAGGTGCAGTTCAACAACAACAACAACACCACCACCACCACAAATCTTGTCTGAATGAATATGCAAAAATGTTCATGGCACAGCCTGTCTCGCGGGTCTGCGAAGAGCGCAATAATATTGCTAAATTGTATTTCAATTTCACGAGACGTGACGTGCTTTCGCTTTTTCTATGAAATGAATTAAATAGTAATGAAAATATAATGGTTTATTATATAAGGTCTTTATACACCACTGAAAACATAGTTATGGATCTTATATTGCATTTCTGTAACTAGATCCTCAGAAATATTACACACTGGACCTTTAAGTACTTTTGTTGAACTTTAATTGATATAGTTGGCTAAATATAAACCTAAACTATGTGTCCTTGCCTTTACTGCTTGGTCCCTGACACACTCGCGGTCAAACTTTTCGCGCAGTGTAGAGTTCCAAAATCACACTCCTGCGATTTCCGAGGATATAATGTTCAGCCCAGTTTCGAAACTGTTAATTCGAATATTAGGTATCCTTTTCAATGAGTAATTTCAATGTAAATTAAGTTCAATATAACTTTGGCCTTATAACTATAAGGCCAGAGTGCAGAGCTCACTCATGCTGTAACGTCACTGTGTTTACGGGTGGCAAGAGCAGGCATGAGCCAGAGTGAACACACGGACAGCCAATAAACAGTGTACGCATACAGTATAATTAAATAAAACAAACAGGTACAGGGCATCAGCGCCAAACAATGACCAACAGCGAAAACTAAATAGTCCAAAAATCTAAATTAAGGAGGCACACCTGCATGGGCTAGTCCCTCACAGATGCGCCGTGGGGAAGGAAGACACGGAGCGCGCACGGACATGTGCGCGCCGTTCGTGACAGTACCCTGCCCTCTAAGGCGGGGCTCCTGGCATCGGCTTTTGTGTGGCGAGGGCCCCTTGGCAGATGGTGAGGTCCCTTCTGCCTGACCAGGGACGCGTAAAAGTGGTGACCTAGACCTGCTGGCGGCCGGACCCGAGACAAGCGGCAGAGGCGATGCCTGGGACACTCAGGAGGCTGGAGCAGGGACGAGCGGCCGAGGCTGGGACCCCCCGGAGGCCAGACCAGGGGCAAGCGGTGGTGTGGAACCTCAGGCCGGACCCGGGATGGGCGGCCAGATGTAGGCTTTCCAGCAGCTGAGCCGGGCATTGGCTCCAGCGGCTCCAGCAGGCTGGCAGCAGCTCCGGGGATGGGCTGCGCGTCGTTTTTGTTGACCTTATATAATCACACTGAATATATGTAATAAACTCACTTTATATTAAATACAAGATTGTCACTGTTAGTGTATCACAGAACACGGTCAGTCCTAATCAAGGATTCATATTTCCTTAATTTTTTTATACTATTAATTATGAATAAATAATCGTTAACCGGAGTGGTGTCCGGTGGTGTCCCAAAGGTAAAGTCGAAAGATTCGTATAATATGTGTGTTGAAAACATTACAATACTGATGAGGGGTATGTATAGGCAAAACAATTCTTTATCAGGACTAAAGCATTACGAAGTCACACTTGTGCTTCAAAATGTAAATTAATTACAAACATAATCAGTGCAAGTGTAGCAGAAATACAAATATAATCGTTTTATTTAGAAAACTATATTGAATTAGGCAAAATAAGGCTCCTCTTTTGATGAGGTTATTATGCATTATTCCACATCTTTATATTATGCAATGATAATGTGTACCTGGCGCCCTCTACCGGTGAAAGGTGGTTGCCCTGGTTGAATAGAGAAGCATTAAGGCGTGTTTCCACGATTCGAATTCGTGTCTATTCGCGTCTTTGCATTGACTTTGCATGTAATCTACTCGCGCGAACAATTCGCGTTCAGTGGAAACACGCCTATATGGATCTCACTTCTCATTTCCCGATGGTTGAACTTGAGAGTTGTGCTGCACAACGACTACCTAACGGTCTCGTAATTGACAAACACCAATATTATCCAGGGGGAATCTATGCCTTTGACAAAACGTGTAAGTTTGCAACACATGAGTTAATCACAGACCGCGGCAGACCGGGGCGAATATTGAAAACGCCATTCAAAATTGGTTAGACGCAGAAATCTTATATGGGCAGGGGCACCCCCCCAAAATGACGTACGACTTCATAGGACATTGCCCGTTTGACAGTACGCATGCGTGTCAGGCAGTAAGCGAGTCACGTGCAGAGCCGGAAAATTTCCCACAGGCGGGGTTCTCTGCATTAGAATATAAATTCTTAGGTCTATGGGGTCCACATGCGCCTGTGTATATCTACTTCCCCAATCGACAGACTATTTGGATGTATCAGTTATAATACATCGTAATAGGTTAATATTGACCCCGACAAGAGGTCACGTAGCGTCATTAGAACACTGTTAGCCTCTATAGGCTAACAGCTTTCTACTACACGTGCGTCTTCACGTTGTCAAGGTAACGTAAGTTTGTTTTTATTGCTCTTATATTCTTTTAATTCATTTATTCCTTTAGCCTCCAGCTGTATGCTAACACTGTTAACATACTATATCGACAAACAGAAAAACATGCAGGCAGACTGGCACAGGGAATGTGCCAGTCTTTCTGTTTGTCGATCTGTCCATTTATTTTTTATTCAGGGTTCTCATTCAAAGTATAAAATTCCCAAATTTTCATGACCTATAAAAATAAATTTCCATGACCTATACAAGAATGTAGAAAAAAACTTAAACCCCAGCCCTCAATATTTAATTTTACATAAATTACGCGAGTGTAATGTCTCACATATGAACATGTTTCTCTTTTAGTAAATTGACCTCATTCTTAATTCTTAATTGTTCATTAAACTGAAAGTGTCGAAAACAGGATTTTAATGTTTATTTTCACAACTGGTTTGGTACCCCAGGAGAAGTGACGTCATCAATGGAGGACCAGATCATAGTAAACTTCACCAATGAGCCTGGCTCTGCCACCCAGAGGCAAGAAAATCATCCCTGGGTCAGTTATTATCAAATATAGATTTAGTACAGAATACACATACTATATGTTCCTAACATTTATATTACGTTTGATGTTTTTTGTGCTGTTTTGATGTTTTGATGTTTTGTTGTAATGGTTTTTGTGGTGTGGTTGTGATGTGTGTTCAGAGGATGCAGAAAGCGGAGAAGAGACAGTTTTCCTCGTCTGGGGAGGTGCAGGGCAGGACTTCCTCTAAACAGAGGAGGAGAGGAGGGAAGTCTTCCTCCAGATCCGGAGAGGAGAAGAAAGGGGAGGAGAGGAGGACAGAGAGTGAAGCAGGAGGGCGAGCAAGCTTTGTAAAGACCTCCTCTCTCTTCAACTTCAACCCTGACATCCCTGAGATCCACAGGTGCTGTACTCTGCTCGGCCTATGCTTAATTGGCCTTAACAAGTGACAGTAGAATCTCAGGACTGGACCCAGACGAGTTGTGTAACATTTATGTGACCACACAACAGTCAGTTAAAATGTTACTTTGGTGGGCCACACAGTGTTTGTATATAGTGTTGCAAGCTAGCAGAACACACTGGTTTTATTATTAGGGGTCAAAGATGCAAAGCTGCAGGAACATCCCTGCTAACAATAGGTGCTGACACCTATTGTTATTGTAGGTTTTAATATTAGGGGTCCAAACAGCGAAGCTGCAGGAACCCTATTGTAATTGTTTTGTTTTTTCTCTATTATTATTATTATTATTATTAATATTGTTGTTGTTGTTGTTGTTATTATTATGTTGTTGTTGTTACCATCAGGGGTCCAAGCAGCGAAGCTGAAAAAGCTTAAAGTTTTCACAAGCCACAAATGTTGTACAATGATCCCTAAAATTGGCACAGATGATCTTCAGAACAGGCCTCACAATTCTATTGGGAAGGTTTTTTGATTTTCGATTGTCCGTTACAGCCAACCAAAGTCTATGGCGAAGCCGCCAAACAGGAAGTGAGCAGTATGTCCGATTGTCACCAAACCTTGTAGCCATCATTGGTATGCCTTTTAAAGAGGATATATTCAGTGTCTGGAGTCGATCAGCCTAATGTGGCGCTCACACAGGAGACTGCATTTTTAGTATACAAACAAGTGTATGTAAGAATGTTATTAGTAGACAAAACTGTAAAAGAGGCCAGACAAAAACAATCCCCCCTAGAGGCCTCTGATTAAATGGGCGTAGGAGCCAATATAGATAGGATATATATAGGACACGCCCCCCCCCCCCACACACACACACCCACACAGTGAAATTATAGATTTTAATTTTATTTTTGTGCCGGTTCGCCCGTGCCAAAAACCGCTATTGCTTTGGCAA
>JAOEHI010000990.1:0-13137 GCA_025447815.1 Percopsis transmontana
CAACAAGTGTGTCTACATCTTTGTATTTAACCCCCCCCCCCGTTAATCAGAGGAAACATGCGCAGTTTATTTGAGTATGTTTGTCCATGAATCTGTGTGTGTGTGTGTGTGTGTGTGTGTATAGCATGTGTGAATTCAGGGCCTGTGAATACCTGTATTCTGTGTAGCGGTGTTGTATTTAGTTGTGTAGTTGCTGTGCTGTTACTGGGGGGGTTAAAGTGGACATGAAACACCCACATTTTGACAAGTTTTGTACAGAATGAAATGTATTAGAATTTATTTTCACGCGTTAAATTATAATATATTTCTGTTTGTTACACTTCCGCTTTGGCTTGCCGCCTTATTGTTGTTGCGTCACTGACTACGTCATGTGGTTGGTCAGTCGGTCGGTCAGTCGACCCAGGAAGACAGCAGTCGCGGCCCGTAGAATTTCGAGATAAACTTTCTTATTGATACGTCCACCCCACCACGACCAAAAGAAGCACATTCAACAACCTAGCATTCTTACCATGGCAGGATAGGGACTCCTAATATCCACCAGAATCTCCATTGAATACTTTTTTTTTTACTGTAAACATTTTTGGGTCACCGATGGCCAGTACCACTTTCCACAAGACACTTTAAAGCTGAAAACTGAGTTGTTGGCTCATGTCATTTCTCTCTCGTGCTTCGGGACTGATTATTTGTGCGAAGAACCTAGGCATTTCTGTGTCAGACGTGTACTCTCCCATGTGCACCGTGCCAGCGGCTTAGCCTCTTTCTATGCTGTCGCTGTGCACTAGAGAGTACGTACACACTTTCATTGCTGTTTTTAGCGTGACTCATTTAAAAATGTCACACTCTTAGCGCTAAAGGCCCTTTATTTCTCTCTAATATTGGTCTCATTCTTTACATAAACAACACTGCTTTTGCCTTGTGATAAAGTATCATTTGCTTTCAGCCCAGCCTGCGACATGCAAAGTGAAGACTTTTTAGTTTCACAGAGCTGTCAAACCCTCCAATTAAATGGTATATCTTTCTGCTTCCTTTTTTACCTTCCTTTGACAATTACAGTACATCTCTGCCAATGCTGTGCTAGTGTTAGCTTTAGATATGTGATGATCCCATCTTTACTCTGGGTTTTGCAAAAATTATACAACGTAGACTGTTCTTTTTCCTTCAAGTAGGGGGACTCAATTTTTGTTTTGGTCTAAAGATGGAAATGTGTCCAGAATACTAATGTGGGGGAGATAAGACTCACAGAAAAGTCTCATGATGATGAAGAGTAATCACAGAAAAGAGGCTCTTGTGCTTCTAGTGTCAGACATGTACTGTATCTGTTAGTTTCTTTTTTGGTGTGGTCTACTACTACAAACAAAGGTGATGCCTTATTAATAAATTTTTTTGATGGTTCTAGATGGATCAACATTATTGTCATTCTTTTCTATACAATTCTTTGCATACAATTGTCAACAAAATGTCTCACAGACCAAAGTGCAATATGAACATGGGCTTTAATGTGTTACTTGACATCAGTAGGACCAAGGGAGGTGTAAGGTAGAAAAGTGATGTCATGAAGAGACGTGTTTCTTGTATGAACATTCTAGCCAAGGCGGAAGTTATTGCATGTGGCTCGTAGGCAACTCGACACGATGGAATTGAATAAAACCTTCAACTCACTAAGAGAGCAGTCATATGCAGGTGTGTTTTCCTCACAGGATTTTTCATTAGCTCCTGGCAAGCCGTGCAAGCGTGTATTTCTTGCACGTTGTATGTGTGCATGCTTATTTTTATACACAGAATGGAGTGGATCAGCACACTGTACTAAAGCTCGCTTTAGCACTCTGTTTACTCAAAAGCCTAATCTGATTGAGCTGGCTAGTAAAAACATAAATGAAACAAAAGCTTATCTAATACAATTAAACAGCAACTTTTTGGGTGTGCCTTCTAAGGACTTGCTTGTAGCACAGATGACTACAGTTTACCAGGCTGGCTTTATTTAAATCAACTCCTGGTATCCCATTTGGCAAATGTTGTGGTGTTCCAGTTATCTTATTTTAATAATATGATGTAATAGAATTATCCCATGCATGTTAAGATGTAATGCAGTGTTGTAGCCATTTCACAGAGCAAAAAAACATACACTCTAGATGCATATGGCGTTTTCAGCAATGGGAGTTGTTTAGGGGGAAAACGCACAGGTTTAATCTCCACAAATCCCCCACAACCCCTCTGTGTCTGTCAACAGCCATATGTCCTGTCAGAGTGCCCCTAGAGCAAGGCACCGAAGCTCATTGTAATTCCCCCTGGATAAGAGAGGGCTAAAAGCCTGAAATGAAAATGTAATGAGGCCATACATCCATAAGTGTACCACTCAGTGCTGAATACGTCTGGCTCTAGGAAATACGACTTGGAAAAGGAGAATAATGCAATACCTTTTGATGCTGACTTAAAAGTACCATGAATTACCATTGTAATATTTTAGATTATGTCCGTTACAGCAGCCCCAGAACCCCACATTTCCTCTCATTTGCATGATTAAAAAAGAGGGCATGCCTGTATACTAGTAGAAACTCGGCTAATTCAACTAAACTAACCTAAAAAAACGGTTTAATCAACTAACCAAGGTAACAATTGAAGGAAACTGGGATTAAGACAAGCAATAGCTTGGCTTAATGCCAGTTTCCTTCAATTGTTACCTTAATGACAGGACATATGGCTGTTGCCCTAGGATAGTGTGTGTGTGTGCCCCTATTGGGGCAGGATAGGCCAGTGGTCTAGGTGTTGGACTCCCAGCCAGAAGGTTGTGGATTCAAGCCCCAGAGTTGGGCTACCGGTAAGCATCCTTGAGCAAGTTGCCTATTTGCTCCATGTAATAGCACCATGTAATTGTAAGTCATTTTGGATAAAAAAGCGTCTGCTAAATGACCTAATTCTAATTCTATTGCATAATGCTTTTATCTTGTAGTTGCAGCTGTATGAAGGTCATTTATAAATAATGACTTCCTAAAGTGAATATATCAAAGTTCTACTGTTTATTTGGATGTACTGTATATGTAATTAATGGATGTAATTAATGCAAGCAAAGCTAATAGTATTCCAGTCTGTTATTGCAGCGATCGTTTATTTAATTAAAAAAAGTCTTAAGAAAACATGTAAAGAGAAGAAATTAATTGGTCTTTTTCCTTTGGTCATTGTGCTCTTTTTTGATCGATGCAACAGACATTCGCTGACGTCGGCAGACAACCTCCACCAAGCAGTGAGGCTAGTATCCATCAATTTTTCGCGCCCTCTGCTGTGTCGTAAAACCTCTACTTGGTGGATGCTAGATTTTAGAGCCCCCACACTGTGTAAAAATGTTCTTAAAAAAAACATTTAATTTCATTCATTCATTTACAATTAACAGTTGGCAAGATAAGGCACGACAGGCAAGTGGCTAGGGTGGTAGACTTCCAGTCACTAGGTCTTGGGTTCGATCTCTCATATGCCCAGCCTACCTAGTATTCTGGACCAAGATGTCAGACCCCTATCTGCTCCTTAATACTTGTATAACTTTGGATAAAGGTGTCTGCTAAATTACCTAATTGTACATTTATTTGGTTGTGAAAGAGTGTAAAATTGTGTACCTATAGTGGTTCCCCAACTTTTCTAAACCATGGCACCCCTTTTTATTGGATTTTTTCCCCGAAGGCACCCCAAACTAAAAATTAAAAGAAAAAGAAACAAAATGGTTTGCACAACACCTGGAATATTGACGTAACAAATAATTGGTTATCTTAAATGTATTCTGTATGCATACATGTTTTCTAAAATGTCAAATGGTTCAAAACAGTATTTCAAGGTCAATGAGAATAGACAGATATAGACCTACTTAAAAAAAATAAGTGAACACATGTAAATGCTTAACTAAAATAAATAATGATGTTAATTTAAAAAGTTAAATAACTTGCTGAAAGGATTACAGTAGCCTAATTTATGAAAACAAACAAAACACAAATCTGTCATGCAGGAAGATTATGGAAAGCTGTTATAACATTTAATCAGTAGGGCTGACTAGTAGCGTGTGTGTGTGTGTGTGTGTGTGTGTGTGTGTTAGTTTTCACATGTTGAAATGACAATTTGACATGTCGAAATGTCATTTTGACTAGTTACAATGTTAATTTAAGATATCTGTAAAACAAACATGTAGAAATTACATTTTGACTAGTCAAAACTGATTTACAGATATCTTTAATTTAATTATAGATTTTCACTACTAAGAATAACGATTACTCTACAACATCTCAGTTGTAGATATGTCCACATGTTGAAAAAGGATTTGTTACTAGTGGAATGAATTTCCCATTTCAGATATTAACAATTGCATTTCCGATATGTAGCCCAAATTACCATATTGATTTCGGATATGTCATGAAGATATCTAAAATAACATTTTGACTAGTGTAAATTCCTTTTTTGATATCTACAATTAAATTCTGACTAGTTATAAAAGGAATTTTAGATATCTCAAATATAATTGTTACTAGTATGAATATAATTTTCACTAGTTACAATTTTATTTCAGATATCTGATATCTGAAAATTTAATTGTTGATATCAATAATTAACATTTTGACTAGTGAGAATTGAATTGCAGATATTAATCATTAGAATTGCAACTAGTCAAAATTACATTATGGATATGACGTCTTGGAATTATCACATGTCAAAATTGAATTGTAGATATCTGCAATTGAGTTTAAATAGTCAATGGTAAAAGTTGACTAGTTATAATTAAGTTACAGATACTGTAAACATTTCGACTAGTAAGAAATCAATTGTTGATATCAAGAATTAACATATTGACTAGTGAGAAATGAATTGGAGATATCTTAAATTAGAATTGCTACTAGTCAAAATTACATTATGGATATGTTGGCTTTGAATTCAAACAAGTCAAAAAGCAATTGTTGATCTACAATTGCTATTACTGCTACTGATTAAATGTTAAAACGGCTTGCCATAGGAAGATGTGCAATTTTCGGTGGCCAAAATTTCGGTGCATCCCTAATATAATTTTATGTTGGCACCCCTGGCCCATCGTCATGGCACCCAGTTTGGGAAACACTTACCTATAGGCCTTTTCTTGATTCCAGCGAATCTATGTAAGCCCCTGACAATCCATATTTCTCACACTCCCATGTGTTTTTATCACATGGGATCAAATGTTTTAAAATACAACCACCTCATTATCACGGACTGAAATTGGCACAACATGACAATCCTATTTGCATATACTGTATACTGTAGACTCACACACAGGGTACACAGACACTGACACATTCGCTTTACGTACTACTGAGGCGTATGTAATAATGCTACATTTGGACGGACCTCTGTAAACACACAGCCTACATGTGGGGATGTTTGGTTTCAAGTGCCTTTAGCAGTAATTGAGATGGTTTGGTTTCACAGACCCCCATTATCTCTAACTATACAGTATTTTGTATGTCTATATACAGGTAATTCAACTTTTTTTTTTAAGCGGCAATTCTTAAAAAAGCATTTTTAATGAGAGGATTATTATAATAATAAAACTATAAAAGTCACTACATAATGACATTGAAGTGGGGCCACAGTTGTGTAAAACCCTTCAAACCATCAGCCTTCTCTCCTTTCTGTCCCATTTTGGCACTTTCAGAGTCAAATAACCAAAGGTATATATTTTAAAAGGTACACTTCTCAAACTCGTGCCATCACCCCCAGATTCCCAAATTAGAGTAGAGAGAGTAGAGAGATGTGAGAGGAGCATGCTCTATCTATCTATAAAGTTTCAAACCAAAACAAACTTTTTGTAATGCTCGTTTCAAGCGACAAAAAGTGAGGTGTCTCAAGATTGTCTTTTTATAGTCACCTTAACATGACCTAATTATAGTCACCTTAACAACCTATTATGACTAAAGCCTCTACACTAAGAGAATAATTCTTAGTGTAGACTGCATGCTCCTGAAGTCTGAGGTTGTGAATCTACAGGCCATGGTGTCTTTTTATGAGAACCTGAATATTACTGGACAACTTCATTTTGCTTGGCCAAATAAATCATGCTTTAAACATTTAAAATATAGATAGGAATTAATTAGTTTTCTGCTAAAGTATGACCAAATAAGATATATAAAGGATCAGGCAGGGGTTAGACCAGACATGATGGGAGTATGTATTGCTATTGATTCAGTAACCCTAAGGACTGTATTGGTTTTATTAATAAATATATAGATAACGTAAAATGTTAATCTTTAGTCCTAAACTACTCACCATTATATCATTTGAAACTGTGGCGGTTTGTCGTTACACACAGGACAAGATGTGATGCAATTCTTGTAAAGCCAAACGATTGCACTTTGAGTCAAAAACAGCTTTTTTACATTCACTACTTCTGAGTAGTGAATGCATGCAATTATTTGAATATTTTTCTTCAGTTGGTGTTGCACTTTTTCAACATACTCAACTTGATAACTTGTAAGAGACGATTGGTTGTACAATTTTGGCTAAATGACGTTACACAGATTTAAAAATTAGGCCATCCCTTTCAGGTCCCTTGAGACAACACAGTTGTCCACACAACTGGAAAAACTTTAAGATTTTACAATAGGGGATCTTTAATGCCCCTGTCCACCCACACAGGTGTTTTGAGTTAATGTGTACATGCATTTTGCATCTAGCCTTGTAAGTCCATCCTGAGTCCCCAAATGTATTTGTCATAGAGGGGGTGCTAAGTGGTGTCAATAAAATCGTTTGCAGGGGTGCGTTTACCAATATCTCCCGAAATCCTTCATAGCCAAAGTAACGAGTGCCCTGACCCATTCGTTATTTACAAAGTACTACTTTGTTTTAATCTTGCCTGCAGCTCAGCCTCAAAAAGATAGATGCCCCTAGATTGGGAACAAACAATGTGCTGATGTGCTTGTTCTGACCATGAAAATAGAGGAAATAATTCATTTTGTTATGAATAAAAAAAAAAATAATTCATTTCTTTCTACTCTGTTATATCAGCTCTAAGAATTTTAAGCACTTTGCAGTTAGCAATTATTGACTGTTTGAAGAGTGAATGATAACTTTCGAATATTGTAATTATTGACTGTTTTGAGGAGCGAATGATAAACCATTGAGTAATGTTGTGCAAAAGCATAGGTGAAGTAACCTTGTTACATGATGCTGTCCTTATGCTAGGAGAATGTTATCTGCCTGCAAAAACTGGTGGTTAACCAGTTCAACTGTTGACAAATGTATTAATTGTAAGTCGCTTTGGATAAAAGCGGCTGCTAAATGCTGTAAATGTAAGTAGCCTAAATACAGAGAAGACGGCAGGTGAAGATGGGCGCAGTAGAATACTGTATTTAAATCAAATGCACTGTTTGAGATGGCTACACTGCCATGCACACACTTGTATTGCATTTCCATCAAGTCAGGATACCTTGGACCATACATAATATGGGGAACCTAATCAGCATCTGTTGGGCCAATACAGTTTAAATTTTTACTTGATTAAATACCTGTTCTATAAAAAATGGAGGGTCTGTTCAATTGTACCTCTTCCAATGCCAGCTGTTTACCCAGGATTTCGAGTTTGGCCTTCTTTCAGGCAACCAGCTCCTGGTGGTGCCTCTGATGCTGAAGCCTCTCTTTTTCCAGCTTTCAGCTCTTGACTGCACCCACAGGGATTACCTTCTCTGGTCCTCCTAGTGGGAGCCATTTCACTGGGCCCTGCATGCGAAGGCCCTTGAGAAGAGCTCGAGCTGGAGCAGGGGGAAAGATGCACGGGCAGACTGGTGATAGAGATGGAAATTAATCTCCACATACTACCCCTCCAGATATTCCTTCAGTTGCACAAGACCCTCCCCTCCACCTACCTGTATCTTAGCCCTCTCTCTACGCACCTCGGCCCCCCTTCTTTTGGCCAAACTCAAGAAGTCATGCCATTTCTTACTGACGTCTGTGCCACACCGTTTGTCCCTCGAGTAGAAGTGGTGTATTATTTCAAAA
The DNA here is from genome assembly GCA_025447815.1 of Percopsis transmontana. Classification (NCBI taxonomy): domain Eukaryota; kingdom Metazoa; phylum Chordata; class Actinopteri; order Percopsiformes; family Percopsidae; genus Percopsis; species Percopsis transmontana. The sequence goes on from JAOEHI010000990.1 coordinate 7,999, forward strand.
GAGGACAAAAGAGGAAAAAAATCACAATATTCCTTGCTGTTCATTTAAACTCCGTGGCAATGGTTCCTAACTATTATTAGAATGGAATGTATTGTGCACTGTAGTTAGAAGAGAAAAGCAGGGTATCTCATCAGACTGAGAGGTCATGGGGTGTTGGGTTGCCGTGGCTACCTTAGGTCTTTTCGTACTGGAATTTCGAGGCCCACAATTTTCTGCAAAGCAACACTCTATGTTAGCTTTTTGGGAGGGGGCGGGTCACCCATCCTTCTTCTGTGATGGCTGCACCCCAAATCCCTACATCTCTGTAAAGGCTTTCTATTTTCTGAACCTAGATAGACAGGGACTAATAATTGAAATCACCTGGTTAAGGAACAAGCAGAAGGAAAGCCTGGCAAGACTTTTACTCTCTGAAGTCAGACTTTCCCATCTCTGCCACCCACCCACCCACACACAGACAGAGCAACAGACAGAAAAGAGAGAGAGGCTCAGGGTGACTTACTGACATTTAGAAGCAGAAGGGGAGAGAGAGAGTGTGTACGAGAGGAGAAAACATGGCAGAGAGAGGGGCTGAGTTAGTAGATTCAGCTGCGTTACAGGCTGACACCACCACTGGCACAGATTTTTGCACCGTAACTGTGGCACTGAGCGGGCCCGCCGAACCCAGGCCACAACGTGTGTTACCTTCGCCGATCATCTCTTTATATGTACACACTTTCACTATTCAATGATGTCTTTCTCTTTGTCGCTTCTAACCCAGTCTGTCTCACCTTCACTGTCTTCAACAACACACACACACACACACATAGATATATGCATGCAGGTATGCATCAAATGTTTTAGGAGACACTTCTTTATGTTGGTGTCAAAGCGCCTCCAGAATATGTTTTCCCCAGCTCACGCTCAAAAGGGTGTGTGGCTGTAGGAGGATGGGTAGAGAGGACGTGAGTCTTTAAGAGCTGTAGGGGGAAGAGTACTATATGTGCAAGCCACTCAGCACTCAGGTGTAGGTGGGCATAGGCTCTGAGTTTCAATCCAAAATATCAAGGTTTTTGTAATGCATGTTTCAACCACAAGGGGGGTTTTACACAAATTAGGATGAGAGCAATATTTAAGAAAATGTCATATTCATGTTATTAACTATATCAAGGATAGGAAACTTCAGTGTTCGTGAGGGCCAACACATTTTTGACATTAACAAGAACATTGTAATGTTTTGTTGTCTGTGATGATGTTGATGTACTTTTGTCCTGCTGTGAGTAAAGTACCTGCAGTCATTGATGGAGTCCGGTGTACATATGATGCTGCCTACAAATTCGGACAAAATTGGGTCTCTTAAAAGCTGCCTTCCTTTGATTTTTGATTGGCAACATGCCATGTTGGGAGCGTGCATATGCTGCCTTAGAATGCAGCCTACATAAGCAGCGTCCTGTCAATTGTAACGCAGCCTATTTCATGCAGTTTTTTTTCTCCCTCAAATTGCGAAAAAAAGGGACGTTCGTCGGGCCATATTGAATGATATTACAAGGCGTGTACATCCGCCAGTTGCCCACCCCAGAACTATATTAAGCCTATTAAGTTGTCAAATGCAGTTAATAGTTAACATTATATTTTTAGGTATTCCCCTGCTCTAACACTTCTCGGCTGTGGGCTGACTCACTCTGTTGCCCCACTCTAAGGCTATTACCCCTATTACCCCTATCAGCAAGCTAATAGGATAATGGTGACCACCTAATAAAATATTATAATAGCATATTGGTTTTCGTTTGCCTGCCTGCCGCTTCTCCCAACATGCAAATTGACTGGCACTCAACTAGGAGTCTTTAACCCTGCTCAAGGTATTTTCTCTTAAAAGTACACTCTTCAGTTTGTGTCTGGGTTGAAACTAGCATTACAAAAATGTTTGAAACTCTGAAAGCAAATCAAATCCTCTCTATTCCTCTCCCTACAGAGCTCATAGGCTCATATCTTCTCCCCCTGTGTGTATCTTTTAAACTTCCATACCGGTATGATAACTACAGTATGTGACCAAGCTTACAGCGACCATACAAGCCAACATACAAGCAATTTTATTTACACACATTACACATTAGTTGTTACTACATATGAAGATGCCAAATTGATTGAGTGAAAGGAGCACTCTGCTCCATTTTACACATTAAACACTAGTCTATTTTAAACCAGTAAAACAGCCAAATGAACACAGTCCCACCGGGATTCAGAGTGTGGTCTTGGATTTAAAAGAAGTGTATACTGCACAGGAGATAAAATCCTTTGGGAAGCCAATAGAACCACAGGTGTTCCTCATCTTATTAATTCAAGATGGAGCAAGATAAGACATGTTCCAGATAGAAACATGCCGTTTTGAAGGTTAGAATATCAGATAGCAGCCCTCAATGAGGTAGGTGTCTGTCTACATGATGTGACATTTGCATGCAGCTTTTGCTTCGTGTTATGATCAAAGCATGGGTTCCAGTTATTCCAACGTATTTATGAAAGGTGGTAGTGGGTGAGGTCGGAGGCCTCTGGATACAAAGTAGACTTAAGCAAGTTTGGAAAAGGTTGTGTGACTGCACTGCAGCCTATTTGATAGATATATAATTCCCCGTTTTCTACCTGGATGTTCTTATCTTTTCCAACTCTAGAAATTGTGTCATAGAAATTGAATTTTATTGCTTTAGTTTAACATACTAATGGTCGCTGTTGTTGACACTCCGTAGCCTACAATGTGACATGAGAAAGAGCCACGCCAAAAATCTATCCTCGTTCTGCAATGATACATGTCTGTATATAGACCTAATTAAAAATATTGTTATTTTATATGCAAGGCTAGCCAACTAGCTCACTTCTTTCTTGTGCAGATTCACAAGTGCATGTACAACTGTCAAATTAAAATGATCAATTATTCAGTTCATTAAATACTGGTGTGGCTGACTGGTCCTCCCATAAAATTTAACTGGCACTTAAATAATTGTTGTTGTTTTTTACCCAGGAGTAAAATTATAGTCTTATCAAGGAAATTACCTTCATAGTCCATTGAGTGGCATATTGTTTGGGGAGATTGCATTATCCTATCTGATGGAGGATCCAGTGAAAAGCTATGGAGTGTGTTTTTTTGGCACACCACATGCTATCGCAACCACGAGTGCTTCAAGCCGGCGCTTGAACTTGTAAACAGCAGAGGCAGCTGTGTAAATATTTATGCCTTGGAGGTAGGGCTTTGAAGACGATATATATATACAACACCTTCCATTAACACCCCATGAGCCGGACAATCAATAGTTAATCTTGCGTCGGTGAGTAAATCAAGATTGAGATCTTCCTCATTCGCTAATGTCATTTACTAATAAGAGTAGTCGGCCACCAAAAGTTTATGTCCAATCACATATTCACCAGTAGTGGTTTGGAAATGCATTACACTTTGTTATGAATGTGGCCTTATGCATCTCCATAATCCTTTAGAAATTGGACATTTGAATTCAATGCATATCTGGTCTGTTTCCAAACTAATTTGTGTGTGTGTGTGTGTTTTTAATCTTTTGTGATTCAAACTCAAGATTTAAAAAAGGGTTCAGGGGTAAATATTTGTATCTAACAATCAGCTTACATTCTAACGACTCTAACCTGTTTAGTCTAATGTACGAAGGACTGCCATCTGCAAAATATTTGATACCTTTTCCCCTATTAACTCCTCTCTGTCTTATTACTTTTCTTTCAGGTCTCTCTATTAATACCTTCTCTATATTTGTTATTTTTCCCACTTTATATACAGTATTAATGTAGTCTCTTTTCATTGTTCAAAAGTTTTCCCGATGGCCATTTCTTGGTCACCTGCGCCCCATGCATAATATCAGTTAGTATGCTAATGAGGAATAAGTGTTGTCTCAATGACAATGGCTGAATATGGATGCGAGTCTCATTAAGGCAGGCCAGGAGAGCTGTACTGTTAATTAGATTTAAAATGGCAGAGACTCATTGTGGAATAAAGTGTCTTTAATCTCTTGAACCTGATCCTTGTTCTTTATGTTCTTTAAGTGATACTTAACTTTTGTTAAACCCTCAACGATGTAGCTTCTTTACTTCAATATTACCTCAATAGTTATTTCAAGTTTTATTCCAACTATATGAAATATATTTTAAGAACAAATAAAGAAAATGCCAGCAGGGAGAGCTAATTCCCCAACAGATAAAAAAAAAAACCTGTCCCGAAGAGCTTGACTGGCTGCAGATGGAACTGATTCATTTGAATGCACCACTCTGCGCTTTTTGGGGAATATGTTCTGGCCAAGTTGCTGACAAGAGAGTAGAAAACTTAAAATAACAAGGGTTGTTGAACTAGGACATCAGCCCTCAATCATACCTTCTGATAGCAAGTTGAAACAAAATCATTAGAATATGTTAAATATTGTGCTTAGTGGTGCTTTAAACACTATTTACTTCTGCAAACTGGAGTAACTTCAGACCACATACTACCAGTAGAGATGGCGATCAGCTCTGCAGACCCTTTAGAAGTATGATCAAATGAAATGCAAATGCTGAATCTTTTTTTTTAATTTTTTTTACATTTATATAGAGGTAAGGAAGCTACAGCGTCAAGGGTTTAACAAAAGTTCAGTATCACTTTATATACAGTAAGGTTAGTACAACAAAATGACAAAGTTTACTTGCAACATCTGCAATTATTGTCAAATTCAAACTCTGACCTGTTGAACTGATGTAGAACTTTTTGAATCCTTTAACCCATTAACATTTCAACATTGAAACTGTTACGATATTGCAATTTTCATTATAATACTCAAATTGCTAGCTTTAACTACAGATAGTTACTTTCTGTTTACCACGTCCGGTTTTTGGCATAGATGTAGCTATGGAGAGACTTAATAAAAATCATTATTTGACCTTATTTCTATTTGGTAAAACATATTGCAAGTTTATTTAAAAAAATAAATTAAGTGGGCAGGGTACAGTATAGTATGGCAAGCATTTAAAAGCTAAGTTTGACTATCCGAAATTAACATTGTAGATATCAACAACGTCTGAATAGTCGTAATTACATTTTGGATAGTGAAGGAATCTGGGTCTCAGTTCACCAGTTCCGCGTGTTCGTTTGATGGAGTTTAAATAGGAGGACACAATGCGTTT
>JAOEHI010000991.1:0-13137 GCA_025447815.1 Percopsis transmontana
TATAGTATAAATACAGTTATGGAACAAATTAAGAGACCACTGAATATTCTTGTAAATATAATAATATAAATATAAATATCAAAAATGTATTAAATAACTATATAAAAAAGGTATATATTAAATGATTTTTAAAAATATAAATATAAATGTATTAAATATAAATGTAATTGTATATAGATATTATATTTTTTTAAATGGGCAATGGTCTCTTTTTTTTCCATGGCATGATGCATTTGTAAACAAATGTAGATAATTATATTGAACTTCACATTTTATCAATTATAATATAATAAAGAAATTAAATTAAAAATGTAATTAAATTGCTAATGTTGTTAAAATTTTGATAAGATAAGATCTGACAAGATAAGATCTGACATAAATCTGATATAAAAAAAAATAAAATGAAAAACCAAGAAAAATGCAATGCTAAATTTTATGACCTACACTAGTCCTGTAATAACCAGTACAAGAAAAAAAAAGAAAAGAAAAAAAAAGACTTGCTAGTATAATACTCCGAACACTGGTGGCCACATTCTAATCCTCTAGGGGATTAACCTCTAAGAGCAGGATATTCACTCATAAACCTTTATAAATCAAACACATGAACTCACATGCAAACCTCAATCTGTCTGTCCTCTGGCCCACACATCTGCCTAGACTATGCATACCACATGCTTAAATGATTAAAGCCTATACCATGACATGATTTTGCTGAGTCTGAACTACCAATGCACCCCTATTGGTCTATGCGGTGCACCTCACTTTCTCTTTAAATTTGCTAAGGCTAACCCCCTTGATACTTCACTTCACACCAATTGATCTCAGGCCCAGTAAGTGACGTTACCATTTGATTGGGTGATTTTGAAGGAAAGTAGCGTGTGCAACAGCTCCCCATATTGTTTCCCTGGCGATAGAACAGAGGAGCGGCGTGCCCAATCAGATGTAATCACTTGGCTGTCCTGGAGCAACACTGAATATGCCACATCTCTGCTCCAGCCCTGATAAGGGGAGAAAATACAAGCCACATCTATTCTATTAAATCCTATTTGAATGCCTTTTTCTCATTATCCTTACATTATAGAACCTAATACCAGCCAGGACCGCCCCTGTTCGCTTTGTTTTGATAAAAGTAGCTCTAAACATTTTTGATATGTCAGGGCTGTCAGGCCGCAACATTGATCGTATGTCAAGAGATGAGCACGGAAACGGAGCAGCCATAGACAGCCCTGTATTGCTAAATACAGAGTCAGCAAGGCTCCTGTGAGAGTGTTCATGGTAAAAGAAGGCCATTTGAAAGAGGGCTAATTCATTATTAGGGGGTTATCATTAGTAATGTCAAGTTAACATTGCTGTTTGCTGCTAATGTAATTAGGAGCCGTTTCAATGTGTCCTTGATTTATGCAGTGTATTAGTAAGCCTCCAGTTAGCATTGTATTGTCCATGTTGCTGCACAGCAATAGGCGGGAGTAGAAATGACTGTCCAGTTTAACAATTTTCAGTTAGAATAGGTTCAATGATTATGTACTTATTGTAAAGATTCAATCTAAACTGTAAAGCGATGCCTTTTTTATATTTTTGGGGACATATTATGCTCATTTTCACTGTTCATAATTATATTTTTGGGGTCTGCTAGAATAGATTTACATGCTTCAATGTTCAGAAAACACATTCTTTTTAATTTCTCATACTGTGCATGCCTTTTCACCCTCAAGTTTTTCATAATAGGTCCCCTATAAAATACAAATCTTGATATGAATGACCTATGTTAGAAAAAATCTTTTAGGAAATTATGGATTATGTTGGGCTGTATTCTCAAGGAAACATAGGAGTAAATAATACAAAAAATGTCAACGATCACACTCAAAGTCTCATTGGAAAAGTAAACTGAGATCAACTTTAAATCCAATTCCTTTAAGACTGGAGTGCAGGTTTTGAGAAAAATAAATGTTATTTTATTTGTTATTTTGTTATTTTGATTTTATTAATTCTTTGTACTCTATTATTCAGATTATATTCATAGCGTGAAAGACCTGCAGGGCATGAAGTGTGTGTTTGATCTGAAGTGTTGTAAATGTCACACACGCACACACCTACACACACTCCCTCCCCTACCTGCTCATCTTCTACTCTGCACTCAATCACATCAGTGTCAACCCCAAAGTGCGTGCGTGTGTGTGTGTGCGTGTGTGTGCATGCATGCGTAGGAGTGTGTGTGTCTGTGTGTGTGTGTGTGTGTGTGTATGTGTGTGTGTGTGTGTGTGTGTGTGAATCGGCAGCTGCCTGCTGAGCCCTGGAAGGGGCTCTGATAAGTGGGCTGCTTGCTGTCCCTCTGCTGGGCATGCTGTGGTGTGGGGTATTCATAAAGTGGTAGATCCATCTGGGCCCAGAAACTCTTAATGAACTAACAATGCCTAGACATGGCACCTTTAGGAGGACAATTCCACTTAAGAGTCGGTTATGACATGCTGAGGAAGCAGGACGAATGTTGTTTTAAATGGGCTCGCCTTTAAGGGTTGCAAATTGAACTTTTCAATCTACCAAAGTGCACTCCATCCAGTACCAGGTGTGAAGGAGTTTGGTGCCTTTTTGGTTGAGTATTTTTTAAATTTATTTGACATTCTCTTCCGCTATCACTGAAAAGCCAAATGTCTTGAAGAAAGGGGTCTATTTGCCATCGATTCAGAGAGTTGCAGAATTCAGTGCCTGAGTTTTTACCAGTGGAACTTTTCTCATTTGTCCGCTGATTAAAATGCCAAACAAAGGCTTTAATTCAGAGTAAATGCACAGTAAATATTTTGTGTTCATAATTCCACTTGTGTTACCAATTAAAAAGAATATATATACATTATATATTGCTGGCTAGGGACATTTATAGTGGATTTATAGTTTTATTGTAAATGTTTATCCCTATAGGCCCTAGTGTTTTTTTTGGTTAAATAGCAATGTGATTCATTTGAGCCTATGCCTATCTCCAGTGGTAGTCTAGGGTACTACATGCAAGTTATAAAAATTAATTTAGTACTATTAGAGCATCCCTTTGAGGCAAAAAACAAGTCTTGTCCAAATTGAGTGTGTTTTATGAGTGGTACGCATGATCGCATGAACGCATGAACGCATGTACAGATTAACAGATTAACAGATGAAGTTTAAGCGACATTGTGATATTTTCCTTTCTAGAAAGGTGTGCCAAAAATGCAGATGCTCTATTCCATTCTGGATTTGTTTCTGACAAGCATCATTAAACGGCAAGCTGAGTCTTGTGGAATTTTACATTGCCGCGTGCTTTTCTTTCTTTTTTTGTGTTCTAGTGTTTAGTTCAGTCTGCGCCTATGAGTGGTGGAAATTATTTGATTAAAATGGGGTTGATAAATCGTCATGTGGAAATTATTTGATTAAAATGAAGTTGATAAAAGTGTATTTGTTATAAATATATGAATTGTAATGTTCAATTGCTGTTGGTTGGATTAATTATGAGCTTAATTTTTTCATTCAATGCCATTTTTGTAAGGCAGCATTTATCATTTGCATCAAAGCTGTTTGGCTGAAGGGTCAAAGTTCCAAAAATTCCTTGATAAATATACAGGTGATAAAAAGGTGTGTGAACTGGAAGGTGGTGAATCGTCGCGCAATTTGATAAACTAGAAGGTGGTTTTGAGAACATTACAATTCACATTTGTATAACTTCCACCCCTCATATGTGTCTGCACTCACCACCAAACACACCTTACAGACTTGTACCTTTAAGGACAAATAAGAGTGGAAACAACAGCAACCACGCTGGCCTATATTTCTCCTCACAGTGCAGACGCATAATCCAAGGTCACGGATGTCAGCAACAGCTAGGGTAATCAAGTTTTACCCTGCTGCTGAAAAGAATAAATAGAGAAGCTTATGGATATGCAGTCATTTGAACTACAGAATTCAGCCAACACAATCTCCTATCCACAAAGCAGGCAGAGGGGAGAGAGAGAGAGAGAGAGAGAGAGAGAGAGAGAGAGAGAGAGAATAGAGGTGGGGCAGAGAGCACAAACATTAGAGAGATTCTGAGAAATGGGGTGACAGCTCAACAGATGAGGTGGCAGCGTCTAATCCACTGCTGAAGGCGCTCCATTCAAAAGTCTTAGAGTGGATAGAGGAAAAAAAGTAGGGGAGAAAATGGAAAGGAACCATATTGTACATTCATTGTGCATTCGTTGTGTGAGTGACTTTGACAGTGCCGAGGGACAAGCGAGGGAAGAGGATTAAGGAACAGTCCATCGTAAATGGACCCAAACAACGCAGATTAGGCTAAATATGCTCTCTGTTGTCTCTGGCTCCCTTGCTTGGATCGATAAACACAGATAGATTCTAGGCTGTACTCGTGTGAGAGAACAATAGAGGATGATACCTACAGCAGTTTTGCTCCCTGCTGCAGCTGAATGCTCCCCTTTAAGGCCTTTATGATGCTGGGTGTTCAGTGTCACAGCTCTGCTTAGGGGGCCTTGTACGAACTGAATTTGTATTGGTGTCACGTGTCCAGGTGACAAGTACTCTATAGAAAGCCTGCATCTCTTCAACACTAACCTTAGTGCTTTCAGTTCACTGATTTTATTTACCCTTGTCTGTTTTGGTGGGGTGTTTCGTCAATGTATCTTGTTTTGTAGTTGCAATGAACAATGCCACCAGGCTGTGAGCATGTTAGACATCCAGGCCTTGAACATGTTAAATAGTATAAAGACATTTTGCTCCATTTTCACACTCAAAACTCTGCTTCCACGATTAACGTCCTACGCTCGCCTCTCTCCCCCACAGTAAACAACCACTTTGCATGCATAAATTGTGTGAAGTTATGTGAATAACGCATTTGATTGGACAAGATGCAACAGCCGAGGACCCACATAGCTCCGGTAAACTGTCTCACGAACCACTCCGTCAAAATTTCAACAGAGCATATAATTTATTTGAGAGAAAACACGTTACTGTCCAGAAAATAACAATCTTGGGGTACGCTAATAGTTGACCCCTGCACTAGCAATGCAGTTTCCTCTTTTCCATTTATATTCTAGGGTAGGCTGTTATTGCCAATAACATTTAAACACCTCATTATTTTTAACAAAAGACATTAATAATTATTTTTCAGCATTTAACTAAATCTCCTTTTCATTTTGACAGCACAGCGTTCTGCCCCTGACTATCATCACTCTGAAAGTGCTTTGTGTTGACGATTGTGGTGTCCGATCAAAGCCAAAGGAGGTATGACGCTTGATTAAACTGATATTTGTGTATACGTAGTGTCAGGCCAATGACATTTAATGGCTAGCATTTACCAGGCGTAAAAGCTGACAACAAGGCTCAACACGGCACAAAAAGAAAAAGGGAGACTAGCGCCGAGGGGGTGTCTCAAAGAGCTCCAATGAATTAGACTGTGAATCATTTGCATGTGTAAACAAGAGGCCATACTGGCCAATTCAACCAAACAAACTTGAATAAACTGTTTATTTAACTACAAATAAATCAAAGTAACACTTGAAGAAAAACAGGAATTAAGAAAAGCTATTGCCTTGTAGTTGTAAGTGGTTGAAATATTTACTTGGTCATTTTAATACATAAAAGTTGCACTGCTTCTTTGGTTAAAACCATATGCCTTGTGAATGTGATTGATAATAAAAATAGTATTCCATTCTGGGATTCCAGCAATCGTTTATTTAATTAAAAAGATAACTCTTCAGAAAACATTAAAAATATAAAAAATTGACTGGTCTTTTTCACCCTAAATAATCTTACGTTAATAAGATGTAACAAGAATCTCCTTTCTTAGGTCCAAAATGCCATTGTAAATTACATATGGAGTGCTATAGAATGGCTTGTCATTTTGCTGCTTTTATGAAACTTGCTAAGTTTCCTCCTCCCCAGAAGGCCTAGACATGGCACCTTTCGGCGGACAATTCCACTTAAGAGTGGGTTATGACATCCTTCTCCACTTTCATTGTCTTTTGAAAGTCAGAAAACTTGTGCCAAGCGGCGATACTAGTATCCACTAAAAAGATTTTTCACGTCCTCTGCTGTGTCGGCAGACATCTTCTTGGTGCATGCTAGTCTCAAGTCAACACCATTGGAAACGTGATAAAATACTGTACTGAATACACAATACTGTATCTTTTTCTAGACAAAAGGTGTGAACTGTAAAAAGTGTTTTTACTTTGGGTTTAGGAGTTGGGATTAGCGTTTCTCTTCCTTCTCGAAAAAGGAATTTACAATGTATTCACTTCTGCTCTCTAATTTCAGTCCACTTATTAAATGAGCCCTGGCTTCCTTCTAGAATATCGTTCAGTAAACTGCAGACATGCCATGGAGATACATTGTCCCGTATGACCTCCATGCTTCGCTTTGGAAACCGCATTTAATTATAACTACTCATTTCTGAGAACCATCGCTACAACCATGCTACTAAATGGTGAAATACTACGTCAAAGAACCTTAAACAAACAAATGCAAATAAATGGAGGAGAAATGTGAAGAACTGACTATAAAATCCCAAGGCACTTTGATTTTGCTTAGGCAGTTAGAGATCTATACATTTGCAAAAACAAACACACGATTTTATGCTCAAAAAATGGTTTATAAAAGGTCTACTACAAAGCATCTGGTCAATACATTATCTAACACTATCTTCACTGGCAATCACATAGCAGATGCTGTTGCTGTACTCACTTCATTACTCCTTGTTGTGAATAGGTTAATGTGCACATGTCTAAACAACTATCTAGACACACATTGTGAAATTACATATTTATATGTAAAATATAACTGCTGCACACAATCATGGTCCACAGTCCTACTACACCGTCTCCAAGGATTCTGTGTTTTTACTTAGCAGTCTAAAATGTGTTAAATGAGAAGATGCCAGTGGAGCAAATAAGCAGAATATCCCATACTCCAAATCAGTCTCTAATCCATAAAATTACACCTGTCACTAGGATGTTAGAGTCATTAAAACTACTTCCTGATCCGAAGAGGAAAAACCATTAAAACGCACAAAGGCCTTCAATCTGCACTTAATTAACATGACAACCTTTCCCCAGCCTGGCAATCACTTCCCTATCTGCCAGATTAATTTAAGGGTGTGAATACAGATAGGAAATGACCAAAACAACTTTAACACGACGGTAGTGGAGGAAATATATATGCTAATTGAGTCAGCAAGCAAGAGAGAGAGAGAGATAGAGAAAGAGAGAGAGAGAGAAAAAGAGAGGAAGATAATTGAAATGTAATGTTAACCCTTTCCTCTCCCTGACAAGTAGCACTGTCCACCCTAGTGATTGAATGATGCCTGAAGCCTGAAGCCTGTGTCAAGTGGACAGCAGTTACTGTAAACAGCAGTGTTTGGATGTTAGTATTTCTCGCTCCACTAACAGGTGAAAATAGTTGCATGAAGCATGCCAGTGTCGAGTGTGAAAGGGGGTGTCCATTAACCTCTGGTCGTAGCTGGACTCTTTCCTTCGGCATCGCAAGGTGACCACCCTGTGGCCCTCGCTCCTGGCGTCCTGGCTAACCATCCACTGGGTGGGGTTGCTGGGCCGGGCCCCCAAAAACGTCACCCCCTCTTTCAATTTCACCCTGTGGAGACAAAGAAGAGAGGCGTTTAAAGAGTGTTAGTTATGCACCATGTGGCGTTACCCAACGGATCCTTAATTCAGCGAGTCATTGGATGCATCCAGCTGATTCCGACCTGGCAGCTGGGGCCACACCTACAATGGGTTTATCCTCCTTGCTAGAACTCCTACCTTCCAGGTGGTTCTCGGCACTGTCTTTATGTTTCTTCAAACGCTGTCTCAGCTGTGTTGCGCTTTTTGATTGCACCCCGAACATCAGCTGTTTAATAGACGTGCGTTACACTAATCAATCAAATCATAGAAACAAACATCTGCCACCTAAATGTGTTAATGTCTCTAGTTTTGTATCGCTCTCTCTTCTCTCTAAGAAGAGTGAGTGTAGATGTAGTACATGCAGTTGTATCTAAATTGTTATTGCACAATATTAGAGCTATTAGGGTATTAGAGATTTAACATTTACAGTATATAGTACATTTAAATAAATATATCTTCACTATGTGCCATCCATGCTGTGTTCTTAAAGTGTAAAAGGAATGCACAGCTGGGAAGCCCATATCATTATGCCCCTCCTCTCCTCCCCTTTACCATGCTCCGTAATGGACTCACTCTGCCTGAAGTCTGAAAAGCCAGAATGAAAGGTTGTTGTTTTTTTGACTGCTGTGAAATTACAGTGTCAATGCCCTTGGCTTAATAGAACAAAAGAGAATGTGTGCAGAAGAAAAAAAATCTGATTGAAAATCTCATTTAAAAGTGTTTATTTTCTCGTACAAGAAGGTAGTTCGAGGGGGTGAATATATAAAAACGACTGTAACATTATATGTGGTCAAACGCCTGCATGCTTCGGAGAGTCATGCCAAATGCCTGCTGTTACTTTCCAGCATTAGAGGGGTAGCTATAAAATGACAGAAGGCAAAATGCACTACACTGAACCTGCTCCACTGTAAGATTGGCCCTACGTATCCTAATGATGATGACATCCACTTTCTCTCTCTCTCTCTCTCTCTCTCTCTCTCTCACTCTCTCTCAGCTTAATGCCGTGTTTTATTATCAAAGCGTATACAGTCTAATTGAGAGACCATTGAAAACAGCACTGCAGGTACAGCCACTCCAAATACGTATTTGTCTTTGTGTATGCGTGTATCTGTATGTACAGTATTGGTCCGTTCCCCAGTTCTATATATGTGCTCTCCCAGGGTCATATGTTCCAAAACTCTATATAGCACATAATGGGAACCTGAAAAAGATGTTCTCCAGCTTTGCATTCAAATTTGACAATTTTATTTAAATTCACCCCGAAACACTCAAAAAGCAATTATTTTTACCCAGAATAGTGTTTTTCCTCATAAGTACCTTCATTCATAACCACAAATCTACATTTACTTTTTTTTATTTTGTGATCCAAATCCAAAAGTCTGGGATGTTGTAGTTGGGTTGAGTGTAGGTGTGAGCGAAACAAGCCACAGGAACACAGACACGCAGGGAAACAATGTCTGGGGAAGCATGAGGCGAAGCTCTGTGTTTAATGCAAGGACACTTAATACAACAGTTCTGGTTATCAGCTGTTATCAACATACGAGCAGTACAGAGACCAACAATGACCAGACACCTGGATATCCCCAACCCCCTGCACTTATACCCTCCCCACAGGTGCAAATGATGACCCAATGAGGGCATAATTGGATCCTGGTGAGCAGCTGGGGTGCGCTGGTGGCCGGTAGAGCGTACACCGGCGATACCCAACGGGAGGGGCACATTTTCTATAACGCCTCAGACGTTACAAAATCTCATCAAACTAAATGATCAAAAATACGGCATAATCTGACCCACAAGAGAACATTGGTTTTTAATAGTATGGCATGTAGCAATAAAACATTCTGGGAAGTTTTATGGGTCAACCCAACCCAAACTTGACTCAAAAGAGTTTGAGTCAAGTTTCAGTACAATTTTATCCACAGAACCACCAAGACTCTGCACCAACTGTAACGTGTAATACAGTTCAGAGGTGTGATTGGCTCGTCATTTGTAGACCGTGTTTCAGGAGTGTTTCATGCAGTTTATAACTGGACACTTCCAAGTAACACAGTTCACATTCTTATATTTCACTGGCTGCACAGTGAATGGAAACTTCCATTAATGTGTAGGCTATGATACACAAATGCTACCTAGAATGTAGTCAGAAACCTTATCTGTTGCTTGGCTAGAAATATTGTTATAGAATCCTAAGTAACTAATTTTGTTGGTGGAGGCGAATTAACTACAAAAATCACAATGTCTCTAATTAAATGTATTAATAAATAAATAGCTTTGTTTGTAGAAGAGTTGTATAAAAACAGTCTATGCGGTTGTGCCATCATGCTAATATCAGCACGGCTGTGATTCGGTCATTGGCATGAGTTGTGGGTTGAAATTGGGTTGATCCGGCCCACAACAGTGGGGTATTGCTTTAAATGTACCTGTATAATCTGATAGTATTAATATTAGTATCATCTTGACTTATAGTGTTATATAACATTAAAATACGCATTGTGCACATTGATCCAAAACTGCAGTTGATTTTTCCTACAAGTCCTGGGGATGTGCTTTTCCAGCATTCTCTCTCCCAGTTGAGAACACATTTCCCACAGTGAAAAGTGTGTCACACTCTCCACTTGTTTAGGGATTTAGCAGCTAAATACAAAGCGATGTCAAGGGCAAGTCAGACACTCCCATACAATACAGTATGTAGACGTCCCTATCAAAATTAGACAAGCTGACAATCCTCTGAAAATGAAGGAGGCGGGCACATTTTATTTCAATGCACCTGGGCTTTGCACAGTCTCTGAATAGGTCTCTTATGAACTCATTGAGCTACAATTACAATGAAGCGCTCTGAATACCAAGTGTTACACAACAAGGAGAAAAGAAAGGAGACATTAGCCCACAGAGGGAAGCAGATAGCGCTGTGAAAAGGCACAGCCGTTTCGCTGTCAGTATGTAAGTGCACAACACGCAGCGCTTCAAAAGTGCCAAGAGTTTTAGGGAGCCTGACAGGTATTCATTGGCACAGTGGTCTGACCCCAAACGTCCTTCTCTCCAAATGGAGAGAAGGACGTGGATGACAGCATCACACATGAAATCAGAAACCAGAGTAGTTTATTGTCAGTTCTGAGACCACTTCATCTGGTCATGTCTACGTACAGTATGTCTGTGTACAGACAGAATAGAAACACCCTGCAAAAGCCTCTCTCTGTCACTAAATCTATCAAGTCAAGCCAGGTCGACTCAAGTCAAGATAATTTATATAGTGCCTAATAACAGTTACAGTTAGAAGATGGCAGGTCATATGCGGAAATCAATAACATCACCAATCGTAATGTTACACTGGACAAGGACAAACTCCGCACACTGGAAAAACTGGCAGAAACTTTGGAAAGTGGCTTAAAATGGTCAGCCATGCAATATATCTCAATATCTATCCACCTTCCTGCCCATCTGTCTACCTATCTATCTATCAATGCCCACCAGCCTTCCTCCGCCAGCCCTGATTGCATGCTTGTATCCATCAGGCAGGTGTCCTCAATAAATAATAATGGGATAAATTGGTTCTCAGGGGGATTGTGAAAGCAATAAAACGTGGACGGTGGAAGGGGTATGGGACAGAAGGGGGCAGCGTCTGTGGTCGGTGGCTAATGGAAGCAGTGCTGGATGGTCGTGTAAGACACTGGGCCCTATCTTACACCCGGCGCCAAGCGCGACACAAGTGTCTTTGCTAGTTTCAGACCGACCGTAGTAAATGCGCTTGGTTGGTATTGGTCTTAAAATGGGGTGTGGTCAGGCATATTGTTGGTGCATTGCATTGCGATTGGCCAAAATAAACCTGGTCTGAAGTGAATGGGCTCTATTTTAACAATCTAAGCGCACAGTCTAAAATATATGGCCAGAAATGCATTTAGGGCGTGTCCAAATCCACTTTTGCTAGTTTAGGAAAAAATGGTCGCAGCGCCAGGCACATGGTTCAGAAGGGTTGTACTTAAGTCTCTTGAATATTCATGTGAGTGTTTTGGGTGTAACATTCCATAAACCAATTAGAGAGTTATCTCCCATTCCCTTTAAGAGCCAGGTGTGCTTGCAACTTGACAGATTGCTATTATAGTAGCGCATATGCCAAGTAGTAAGAAAGAACGCTTCTCTACAGAGGAAACAGATCTGTTCGTGTGCGAATTGAAAGTGTGCGCGCAGTCCATCTATGGCAACAGCAGGATTCCAGCAGGATAAAATATCTTGATGTACACAATAATAATCTTTCACATTGTAATCTTTTTACCTTTTGCATGTTTGTGCGCTGCTGCGTGTCCCTATGTATAACAAGAGTGTAAGCACCTATGTATTTTAGCCTATTATCCTAAAATAATAACATAAAAACAGTGAAATACTGCGCCATTGACTTTAGACCAGGTGTTTGTTGGTCTGTCACTTTCTGCTGCTTCAAGATAGCAATGCACCAATAATACGACCACATCTCATTTTAAGATCATCATGCCCACGGGCGCTCAGATGGGTGCCGGTGCATGTGCTATATAAACAACGTGGGCGCTGGACGGGAAAATGACAACTGCGTCGGTCTGAAACTATCAAACACATTTTTCTCGCGCTTGGCACCGCTTGGCACCGCTTGTCACCGCTTGGCACCGCTTGGCACCGCTTGGCACCGCTTGGCACTGGGTGTATGATACGGCCCTATGGCACAGTATTTCACTGTTATTTTACTGTAAGTGACCATTAACAAGATAATACTGTAATGTGCGCCTACATAGGCAAGTGCACAATGCTCACACGCTTTCACTTTGCGCACAAGCAGATCCGTGTCCTCAAGCGCACCTGGCTTTTACATTAAAGGGAAAGGAAATGATTGTTTTATTGCATGTTACGCCCAAAACTAAGACTGAGTACAACCTATTGAACTATTTGAAGCCTGGCACTGCGACCATTTTTTTTGCAGTTACAGTAAACGTAAAAAAAGTGGATTTGGACACGCCCTAAATGCACTTGCGCCATGCGCTTTAGACCGTGCGCTAGACCGTGCCAGGGCCCACTGGTTTCATGTATGAGTCAGCTGCCTGCTGAAGCGTAGCCACTGCAACATCGACTGGAAACACATACACAGTCCCCCAGACTTGTACACCGCCCAAAACAATAAACTACAACAAACACCCAAAATCCCAGAGTGGCAAATCAACTCAGTCTCACTAAATGTATTTCGCAGCAGAGTACAACGAGAAACTAAACATTCTCCAAAAGTCTCTAAAGAACAAATGTAAACAAACAGTATGTTCCCAGTTGAAGGCAGTTATAAAATATATGGATCTTTAGGTTGTCTGTTTGTGTGTGTGTGAGTGTGGGGGGGTCATCTCTCAGGATATCTTGATCAATATCAACCAGTAAGTGATTTTGAATTGGTATCAATGTGGGCAATTAATCCTCTGTCCTTTTATAGATAGATAGATAGATAGATAGATAGATAGATAGATAGATAGATAGATAGATAGATAGATAGATAGATAGATAG
>JAOEHI010000992.1:0-13136 GCA_025447815.1 Percopsis transmontana
TGTGTGTGTGTGTGTGTGTGTGTGTGTGTGTGTGTGTGTGTGTGTGTGTGTGTGTGTGTGTGTGTGTGCGTGCGTCCTCTTTGTGCATTGTCCTTTACATTAATCCTTGACGGTTCTCCACTGTGTGTGTTCCTGGGCTTTGTCCCGGCAGGCAAATGCTACCATGTGTGTTCCAACAAGGTGTGTGTGTCGAAGTCCTCTGTGTGTGACGGCGTCCTGGACTGCAAGGACCGCAGTGACGAGATCAACTGCACCAGAGCATGTAAGGGTCTGTTAGTCCGTCACATCTGGGATGTCTTCCAATGGCTCCGATATTGAGGAGGGGTAGTGTAAAGTGCTATATTTGATATATTCACAATTTAGGTGGACCACTTAAGGTATCAAATAAGTTGTACGTACATGATAACTTAACTTATCATTTAAGTTGTATTTAGAATGGTGTTGCAAGCAGGGTGGAGGGAGTGATGCTAGGATCCCGGAGCTCTCCGGAAAGAATTCTACCAGTGTTCCTAATGTAACACAACATTTGTGAATGGAGGCGACCATATACGCCTCCATTCATTTATTCTTTGTTTACACCTTTTACCCAGCAACATAACTTTATTTTCTCTATCTACTGTTTAATGTATTTTTTTAACCCACTAGTTTTGTAAATATGTACTGTATTGTTCTCTGTATTCTTCTGCCTGCTCTCCTCTCTCTGTAGACCAAAACAAAGGTTGCTCTGCTTCTTCCTACAAATGTGCTAATGGGAAGTGTGTGAACAAAGTCAATCCAGTGTGCGACGGAATGAAAGACTGCATCGACGGCTCTGACGAGTTGCGCTGTGGTGTGTGTGGGCCTTATTTAATCGGATTTATTTAACAAACGTATTAAATCCTAAACATGGGGATCCTTCTTATGGCTGCATCTCCTTGGCCTTCCCTTTTCCCCTTCCACAACGCTCTTCTCCCCCTCCCATTGGTCAGGCTGTGGGACCAGGCCTAGGAAGCGCGTTAAGATCGTGGGGGGCTCCGATGCTTCCTCGGGCTCGTGGCCGTGGCAGGTCAGCCTCCAGATGGACCGCTACGGCCACGTCTGTGGCGCCTCACTCATCTCCAGCCGCTGGCTCCTCTCCGCCGCGCACTGCTTCCAGGACTCGGACGCCATCAAGTAAGAGAGACGCCCCTACTCGTTTGACAATCACTGTTAGTAATAACGTGGAGAGGGATAACTAATCATTTCCACCATCCCACCTTAGTCATTATAATGGAGCCAGTAGGTTAGAATAGATTCGATATTTTATTGTCATTCATTTCTATACAGTTCCTTGCATACAACTGAATGCAATGTCGTTTCTCACGGACCGAGGTGCAACATGAAATAACACAAAGACAGTATACATAAGTACATAAAGTGCTGGCTCTATATACATAACACTATGAACTGAGACTCATAAAGTGAATTTTGCCACTGGAAGAAGCAGTTTTGTTATCATTTATTTTGTCTTGTTCTTATTGGGCATCTTGGTTCAACAAGTTAGTGTACTGGGTAACTCATTAACAGAAATGCATGTGCTGCCAAAACCCAGGCTGAACTAGGGACCTTTAGATCAGCCTAACCCCCCCAAACTGAACTATTTCTGCACCATAGCTCTTGTTACTATTTATATCAAATTCGCCATTACATTTCCTACTTTGTCGTGTCTACAGGTATTCAGATGCCCGCTCGTGGAGGGCCTACATGGGCATGCGTGTGATGACCACAGGCACCAGCGGAGCCGTGACCCGGCCTGTCCACCGGATCCACCTGCACCCGCAGTACGACCAGTTCACCTCCGACTACGACATCGCCTTGCTGGAGCTCAGCGCTCCCGTCTTCTTCAGCGACCTGGTGCAGCCCGTGTGTGTCCCGGCCCCCTCTCACACCTTCACCACCGGAACCAGCTGCTTCGTCACGGGCTGGGGAGTCCTCATGGAAGACGGTCAGTCCTGCCGAGGGGGAAGCGGTCCAGCGGAACACCCTATTTAGCCTTTTTACCCTATTTAGTTCTGCCTACCAAGACAGGAAATTATGAAAACTTATGAAAAAACATGCAGAAAGACATTACTGAACGTTTTTGTATTTCCTCAGTCAGCGCTAATTAGCAGCAAACCTGATATTCTTTTAGAGGAAAAGTTCAAGATTGTACCTTTAAATGTACACTACTGGACTGCGTAATAGTGGCCCCAGAACATTCAGTTCAACCCCCACGTCATGTGTTTACAACTGTCCACAAACATGTTGACGTATGAAGTGGGAGGGGTAGAGAATAGTGTGAGCCTGTGAGCACTATAGGGGGAGGGGTAGAGGAATTAGAGCCACACAGCACACAGGTATGTGATGTTGCGAGTTTGAAACCAAAACCACAATGTTTCAACCACATAGGGAACTCCAGACACAAATTGAGGAGTGTCTCTTAAATTTGGCTTATTGTGATCTCCACATGGAGGATGGTGCCATGCCTCATTCTGCCCATCCAATCGACTGGTTGAAAAGGGCAACCTGGTGCAAGACAAAATACAAAAGAATAGGAGAAAAGGTTCCCACAATTCCCAAAAAGTTGTTGTTTTACATTTACCAGACGCTTTTATCCAAAGCGACTTACAATTACATTTGTCAACAATTACATGGTGCCATTATATGGAGCAGATAGGGGTTAGGCATCTTACAGGAGGGCCAACTCTGGGGCTTGAACCCACGACCTTCTGGCTGGGAGTCCAACACCCAGACCACTAGACCATCCTGCCCCCTCTGTTTAATAAAACAACATCTCGATCTAAACAGATCTCCATCGTATTTTCCATTTAACAGGTGCTGCCCTTCTATGTGTGTCCCCACAGAGCAAGGTTTGCAAAACGTTTTGAGCCACGACCTCCAAAAAGGAGGTCTTGCATTTTTAAACCCATAGCATCAAAGTACTGTATATAACATACAGTATGTACGCAACCGCAATTGAAAAATATTTGTTTAAATAAAATGATCTACACCTACCCACACTTTAATAACCACTGCCCTATGTATTGTATTCATTACATAGCCCACAAATTGCAAATATACACTATATTTACACTTAAAATATGTGTTCTTCTATTATTCTAACTATATATTATTTGTTTTTTATTATTCTTATATTTTTCTGTTTGTGTGGACCTTTTCCCCTGTTAGGTTACTGACGGGACCTTTTCCCCTGTTAGGTTACTGACGGGACCTTTTCCCCTGTTAGGTTACTGACGGGACCTTTTCCCCTGCGCAGATGGTTATTTTGTGTGTCTGCGGGTTAATTACAGGTGAACTGGCGACTCGCCTACAAGAGGCCTCGGTGAAGATCATCAACAGGAGCACATGTAACAAGTTTTACGATGACGCTGTCACTCCCAGAATGCTCTGTGCTGGAAACCTTCAGGGAGGGGTTGATGCCTGCCAGGTTGGTTTGTGTGTGTGTGTGTGTGTGTGGGTTTTTCTGCTCGCTATTCATCATGCCATTAATATACAGTTAGGCTGTTGCAATATACTGTATACACCTTTAATATAAAAATATGAAAGGTCCCTTTTTCCAAATTTTTCTCCATTTTGAGCGTCCATTGGTTTTTTCACATGCCCTAACTTGATTGGCTATCTGACTGGGAGTGTGAGGATAGGTCTGAGATGATTGGTTACGATCGAGAAATGATGTCACACATCTGACATGATTTAAATGACATTAGACAGATTTCAAAATGTGTCAAGCCCATTTAAGTCTCTTCAGACAACACAACTGGAAAACAACCTTTAATATACAGTATAATAAACAACATTATTTTCATATTGCAGTATCTGTCCACATTGGGTGAATAAGGATTATGCGTAGATACCTGAGGGATTGGTTCCTTAATTTGTATTATGTGTTACTACATGTTTTAGTGTCTGCTATCTGATGCTATTAATGTTCTTATGGTTATTTGGTAATTAGTTAGCATGGTTAATAGTCAAATGTATTAGTCGTTTACTCTGCATGTATCTGCTGTTAGGGGGATTCTGGAGGCCCACTGGTCTGTCTGGAGCGGGGGAAGAGGTGGTTTCTGGCTGGGATCGTGAGCTGGGGAGAGGGATGCGCCAGACAGAACCGGCCAGGCGTCTACACACAGGTTGTGAAGTTCGCCGACTGGATTCAAAAGCAGACTAAAGGACAAGTGTGACAGGCGGACGGACGGACAGACGGAGCTGACATCTTGACATATCAGACCACGGATGTTCGCGTTGGGAAGAACGGCCGATATTACGAGAGCAGATTTACCCGTGGCGTCTGCTGCTTCTACGGGTCGCGGGCAACGTAGTGAGGGGGGGGGGTGCGTTTCATCTCTGGATCAGCCGGCTTTGCTACACTCTCCTACAACTCAGTCCTGGTGTCCAAACACTGACAATGGCTCCCTTTACTTGTATACTCCCTATGCTGTTCTTTCGTCCTCACCTCTCCTCACAGGCCCAAATGAATTTATCTGTGCCTGCTAAAAGCATGTGGAAGCAGTTCTCTGCCTATAAGTATGTAGCGGTATCGTTTTGCCCTTGGCCACATTCGTCCACGTACTGTATGTGTGTCTGTGACTTGTTATTGTGCTGTATGTGTATGTATGTTGTATATCCTTGTTTGAGTCATAGGCATGATTATAAATAGTCTGTATCGTGCTTTGTACAATCGCTGGGTTAGGAGTCAATATTATATTACTATTGTGTGTTTGAAATTAAGTCAATATTTTAACTTATATATAACTATACATTGATATATATATATATATCTTTATTATCTATGCAGGTGTATTATGACCTAAAACATTACTGCTGGTCAAAGTCTAGGTCTAGCAAAACAAATTAGGTAACCAGGAAAGAACCTTGCGATGCTTTTTCAGGACAGGCCACGGTGTCACGGAGTCATATCGTTGCAATGCTTCTTTGGGAATTGTACAATTCGCCATTTGCCGAACACTCTGCTTTGGGATGTCTTCACAGCCAGCTGATATCACCACCCAGTGGCCAATCTGTAGTATGACATCTGAAGAGCTATCAATTAATCCAAAGGATTGTAAAATCCCAAAGGACCGTGGAATTCTTTGCGAGAATGTTTTAGTTGCTGGTATCGCCAAACAATGGCCAATCCTTAGTATGGAATCTGAGGAGCAATTATGTTTCGGAATTTTATTACGTTTTCTTTGTAATACTGTGGCGTAGGCGTATTTGGGATTCTGACCACTTACTCGCCGCTAGCCTATACTTATAGGCCTGTCTGCAGTCTTATATATTGCAACGTTTGTCTGTAGGCTACGGTGATACATTATGATTTAACCCGCAGTGGTCAGTGCCTATACAGCGTTAAATTAAACCAGATGTTTGAGAGATGTAAACGTGTTTATTAATATTAACCGATTAATTTGTCTCTGTGTGTGATTTTCGAGAATAGGGAAGTGCTATGCTCCGTAAGATGAGGTCATGGATCCTAATTTCTCACCATGCATGGAGTTTGACGTTTCTCAAGGAACTACAAATATGCGGCGATAAAACGTCAAGTTCTTGTTCCCCCCAGTACCTACCGTTGCCTACGTGCTAGTCACCCCGTCTGTCTAGTGCCAGAAATTTTACGCACCGCAGTGATGCCTAAATGGCCTCATAATGTGTTGACATTTGTAGAAATCGTTTAAATTCTGGGTTAAATTGATACTCAACAATCTAAGCCCGCAACTGATCTGTATGACGTATGACTTAGTGAAAATGTAGAAAATGCACGGCACTCTGAAACTGTTTTTACGCATCACGGGTGTAATAATGGGCGTCACAGAGGTGGGTTATCCGGCTCTTTATAAGTTCGTGCCACTGTCATCCACGATGGGGAAAAAGTTCCAGTGGACTTGGAGCGTGGTGTTGTGGTGTCTTGTTATTTCGCAGTTCTCCCCAGGAAGCAGGAAACTCGCTCCACTCACTCCTCTGATACGCCCGAGCGCCTCGGTGGCGTGCGCTCTCGTGAGGTGAACATATTTCACACTGGAAAGAGCAGGGATTAAAACGTACAACTTTTAACCGGCAACTGTAACGTCCTGTCTCCACAACGGACTCGCCAGGCAACATGAATTCCGGCCTATTTTTATGTATAATTTGTGGATTTTCCTGTGGGGTATTTGCAAAAGGTGAGTACATCTGATGTAATTTACTGCAACACAGTGAGCCATGTAGTAACTTATTTTTGTTTGTTTAACTGCTGTGGATATACAGAGCTCAGTAGGCTACTATTATTTCGTTTAAAATAATGCAAACCAAAATACATATATCGTTCTAAACAATCATTAAATTGTTAAAAGCTATTGTAGAGGTTTTGGCCTTATCACGCACGACTCGGGTGAATTGCAGGCTCTACGGTAGGCCTACTGATGTTTGAATAGCCCGGACCTCCATGACCTATACTGGCGAACAGATCTCTGTGCGACCCGGGTTAGAGGGACACGCAAGGCGTTTCCTGAGATTAAGGTGTTTGTAGAATGGAAGTTCTAATATAAATGCCCGAGGGGTTATGACTGACTCTAGGAAACCTTGCGGGGATCCAGAGTTTTTAGCTGAATCACACACATTCCACCAAGGACGTGTAGTGATTATATGTGTTCCCATCCCATCACATCTTTTGTGCAATGTTTTTCTTTAATACATTATGTTTGGTTACTACCTGGTAATGAAAGTAACGTTATCAATTATTCCGTTTTGCAAATGAAATATGCCAGCCCTTTGCCAGGTATTTGTAGAAGACCTATAAAAATAGGCGATAATATAAACATATAGCCTAGATTTTTATTTTGTCGCCTATTTTTACATGTTGCCCAATGCGCGTGCGATGTTTGTGTAAAAAAGTCTTAAATGAAGTTATTTTGATAAGTCTATCTAAGATGTAGCCTACCGGAAAATATTATTCCAATAAATATATAATTTGGTGAAAATGTAAGAAAAAATGATTTTGAAATAATCCACTCATTCTATATTAGTAATTAGCACATGGTTAACATTAGACGAGTAGCCTAATGGTGGATGGCCATTGTTCCGGCGCAATTTCGCTTGCAAACGCGGACCCTTTCTTCAGTTGGCCGCTTATGTGCGTTTTTGTGTTGCTGCCATATAAAACAGCTCAATGTTAAATAAACAAAGCGCGTTTTTATTTACAGTAATTATAAAACCCACCAGAGACAGCCACAATCTCTGCCACCTTCCTCCTAGCACTATTTCGCTGCCCAGTGTCTCTATAGGATGTCAACGAAGGGTCATATAAGGGGTTATTCGCTATAACAAGTTTTTCCTCCAGAATATGGAGGAATCTCTGTTATTCGCTGTATTGAATAACAGAGATGCTCAAACGGCCGCGCCGCCTTCCCAAGATGCTTTGCGCAACCGTCAATGACGCCTTGCAGCTATCCATAGAAAACGTATTGTATTTGTCCGAGGTGGCGGGCACATCGGAACGGTGGACATCCACCGTTCCAAGGCATATTTCGCATTAAGAATCATCTCCTGATACTTTGATGCAATTTTAAATATAACAAATCAAGATCGTCTATGCTAAAAGCCAGATTTCTTTCTGTTAAATATGCAGAACATTAGACTCTGTCATCATAAATCAAAAATATGACTTATATGTCCCCTTGTCCCTATTGTGCAAAACGTTGTTCAGTTGTATTCAGCATGGAAATAGCCAGATAAACACTGTAATTTATTTAGTGTAAAAAAAACAAAAATAATCACAAAATTTACGCTATTCACGCTGACACGTGTGTGGGCGTGCGTGAGTGCTAGCAGTGCGAGTGAATCTTGATCTCCGCAATGGGAAGTCCACGGGGAACAATGAAAGTAATAATAACGAATGGTAATAATGCCGTTTACACAAAGCTGTTTCATATGACGGTGAACAGGAACACTTGAGAATTCAAATTGTTTTCAGCACTAGTAGCCTTTTCGGATAGGGCGGATAGGATGTTGAACTGCATCAGTAGCGAGCAGGATTTTAGGACGTAGTCTACTTGTCTGAATGACGTTTCCCCTGCAGTTGGGAAGGAAGGAAGGGCGGACAGACTGCAGCCTTTATCTCTCATTAATAAACCCTCAGCGATGGAATGGAGCAATGCCTTCAATTGATAAACAATTAGGACACTGCTTACGCATTTCCACAGAGGCTGTCAAGTGGCCTCGCCGGCCTGGGAGAAAACGGACGTGTGGAGGGAGTCATTGACCTGCTGGCACGTATCATTGAACTAGAAATCAGATGGATGAGAGTTTGGTCCTATTGTTGATGAATGTTTCTTAATCAAATGATTTGTTTAAAACAGTCATTTGCATAATTCGAGCTTGTTACGCCAGAACTTGAACACATTTGACACTAGAGGGCACCTATACCTCCCCCAATCACAAAGAAGCTTTCAAAACCTGTGACCAGCTTTTCCACAAAACCTCTTGAGAAAGCGTTCCGACTTTCCAGCTGTGTGAGCCAGAGCTACTGTAGCTAGACAACCAAACAGTTAAGCTGAGGTTAAGGTAAACCATTACCTGTTTTTTTTGCATAGGATGGCCTACTAAATACTAGTAGTTTGTAGTTAGTGGTTTGTCATAAGATAATTCTAGTCCTCCAGCCTGAGGAGCAACTTCAAGCCATGTATCAGGAATCATTAATAATCAATAACTGTAAGTGATTATAACTGTAAGTTATGAGGGCATCTTCATGGCATATTGCCGCAACATTATAGATATTAATTACAGGAACTTAATAGACCTCAGGAATGTCTGCCTCTACATGTCTGTAGAGGACATGTAGTAACACTTCACCAGTGTTGATCTGTTTTCTGACTGATCTCAGCTACAAGACAAGCGGTGTGTGAACTAGGAGCCACTGATTCCGTCTCCTGCCTTCAGCCGTGTCCTCTGTGTTCTTGCCCTTCCCCCACCCCTGCAGGTAAAGAGCACAAGGGGAGGTTCAGAGTGCCGTCTCTGGACGTCCAGTCTCGGCAGCTGGTCCTGGAGCCGAACCAAACGCTGCTGCTCAACTGCAGGTGAGCCTCTATGGACAGACAGAGAGACACACACACACACACACACACACACACACACACAGGTACGCCAACCGACAGGGCAGTTATGCAAAGAGAGACAGGCAGACAGACAGGCAGACAGACAGGCAGACAGACAGGCAGACAGACTGGCAGACAGACAGACAGGCAGACAGACAGACAGACAGGCAGACAGACAGGCAGGCAGACAGACAGGCAGACAGACAGGCAGACAGACAGGCAGACGGGCCCAAATGTACCGGCTGACGTTGCAGGGGCCGCTGGGAGCTGGAATGGAGGTTTCCGGCGAGCTTCGTCCAGGACCAGCGCGGGGTCCGGGTAGAAGAGAGCCGCTGTGGGAGGACGGGAGCGCTGCACTGCAGCCGCCTCAGCGTCACCCCGACGCTAGCGCAGCACACAGGCTCCATCCGCTGCCGGTACCGACACCACGCGCCCCGCCAGGCCTCCGTATACGTCTACGTGGCAGGTAAGACCCTCTGAGACAGTGGTTTGAGCCTGCAGTGGTGGAGGGGGGGGGAGGGGTCGTGGGTCAAAAGGTTTGCGAACTGCTGCTCTATAAACTGTCACCTCGCTGCGGAAGTTTCTCTCTCTCTTTCCCACTGCCTCGCTTGTCCGTCGTCCGTTCCTCTCCATTGATTGAGTGGCCACTAGCCCCCCCGCTCTCATTGTTTACCTCCCAGGTCAAACAGGACGCGCTGAGTGCTAAATACAGAGCAATGCCAGAGAGCCTATTATATCTGAAAGCCCTGTTTGTCCCAACAACACATCCTTCTAGATCCACTCCAGCTCAGTATGCCCTCCCCTCCCTCCCCCCCCTTTCAAGTCTACCTCCCCTCTTGACTATATTTATATCTCTTCTTTACTTTCATTTACGTGCTCCCCCCCCACCCCCCTCCCCCCCAACACACACACACACACAAACACGCACACACACACACGCACACACACACACACACACACACACACGCTCACACCGGCCCAGGAATAGCTCGTCTGCTGAAAATCTCCCAGGCCTGGGCAGAGTTTCCCAGGGCATCAGTTCTTATCTGCTCCCCTCAGCCCTGCTGCAAGCATCCTGTGCTGGGGGAGGAGGTGTGTGTGTGTGTGTGTGTGGAGGGGGGGTGTCGCTGTCTCTGTACAAGGTGATGTTAGTGAGACGCGCGTGTGTGTGTGTGTGGGTTGTGGGAATGGTGAGAGGCTATGATGAGGCTGACGGACATCCAAGAGGGAGAGGAGGCATGCTGTCTGCCCAGCCGGGGGATGGGGGTGGGGGGATGGGGGTGGGAGCTGGGGCCGGGCACGGAGCTGGGCTGGAGGCCAGGGTCACAGGGCAGGCTACTGTTTGGCCAACAGGACCCTGGGGAAGCATCAATCGCTCAGGTCACTGTGTCCATTAGGCCGCAGGCTTGGCTTGTGGCACTCGCTCTCCTTGCTCAGCCTTCACACGCACGCACGCATGCACGTGCACGGACACGTGCACGCGCCCCTCCACTCCTCTATCAAAGTTGGAGGAGGAAGCCCTCTGTCCACTAGTCCTTGGGGTACTTTTGTTCGAATGTTCAGAGATTTGCTTTCCTTGAATAACACCCTGCAGTAGCAAACAATGTAGAGAGCAACACCCATGCCTTTCAATGGCACAGAAATATTACAGCGTTTGATTGCTTCCAAACAATCTGTGTGTGTTTATTGTTTACTGTGGGCGGGCAGTTTGTTATTGGGGATTCAGTGGCTAGGGTGTGGGGGGCCTGTTTATGGATAAAAGTGTGTGTATGCTTATTTTTGTTTACTGCTGATAATAAACAAAAGGAGAGACGTGTGTGTGTGTGTGTGTGTGTGTGTGTGTGTGTGTACTTGCATGTTTATAATACACTTTGGTGTGTATGCTTTATTTTTTATCAATTTCTTTTGGTTCGAGCTATTGTCTGTGTTCGTTGTGTGCGTGTGTTTGCGCGCACGTGGGTCTGGAGTGTGCGATTAAACATTTAAGTGTGTTTATTTGTAGTGTGTGTGTCCCTGACCGCAGTGTTTGGGTTTCAGACAGCCAGCGGCCATTTGTGGAGCTGCAGGGTCGGAGCCCAACTTTGCTCTACATGAAGGAGGGCGAGTCATTGGTTATCCCCTGCCGGGCGACCCACCCCAACGTCTCCGCCTCATTGGTGAAGGTCAGTGTAAGTATCCAATAAGAGTGAGGGATTCATAAGGTCAAATGAAAAGAAAGTGACAGTAATGTATTTTGTTGTCTGTTAGCTTTGTGCAATGCAGTGCCAATGTAATTCAGGCGTATATTCAGGTTTCTGGTTTTATTAATGAATAAAGCTGCTAAAACTGTTTTTGAATGTTATTTTTGTCTTTTGCTTTTAGTAACCTAGTTTATGGCATGGCAACATGCACATTGATCATGCTGCTGTCGAAATTTCCTCCTGCTAAATTAATTTGTCCTAATTTGTCCTAATTTGTCCTAATTTGTCTTTCTGAGGGCAAGTGTTAAATTAGAATGACAAAAATGGCAGTGTGTGTGAGTGTGACACTGGCCACAGATGCTGGTCTCATTGGCCAATAGCATGCATCACGGTACTAAGTTAGGGTTGTTCTGCTCGAACACCTATTGTTGCTATTATTGCTTGTGTGTGCCGGCCGTGTGCAGAAAGTGTCTCTCTGAACAAGGTAAAGCTGTCAGTGTGTAGTTGTATTACCTCACACCACGAAAATAAAACTGCAATTTCAATGACCGATAGCTTTAAATGCATACATTTTCTGAAACCACACTGCTACTATGGACATTCACTGTACCGTCTGTAAATAGGCTCAGAGCCTCGTGGCAATTCTATTTACTTTTCAATGTACATTGGATTCTTATAGCAGACACTTTTATCCAAAGCTACTTGCAATTTACATTTGTCAATATAAGATGAAATTGACCAAATATACATCACAAACACCGTTAGCAAAGAAAGCTATTAGAACCAGTGACATTGACTAGATAAGAGCTAGATATGTACCTGCAGTACCAGTTGCTAGGTATGTTAGTAGTTACGCCAACAGTCCCAAGAAAAGAGCTGCATCTATTTCACATAGGCTTCACCCTGCAGCTGCAAACCATAGAACTAGAGTTACCATCTCCTGTATTCCCTGAGTCCCCTGTTGTGACGCGCCTCTGTGTTCACACCCTTCTTATCTCGACGGGAGTGTGTACGACCTTTCGTTAGCGTGCGTGCGCGGATGTGTTTGTGAGCGCCGGTGCCTGAGTGATGAGTGAGGTGGGGACTGCAGAGAGCCACTAAGTGCAGCAAAGTGCATTAAAGTGATTGCTGCCTGAGCGTGCGTGCATGTGAACGTGCCTTCCCAACAATAAACTCGCCCCGGCGTGTCAAAGATGCGTCCCTCTCTTTGCGTCCTGTTGGCACCAGGAGACGGGACGTGGGGCCTGCTGCCATGCCCCCCCCCCCTCCCCTCCCATGGCCCCAGGCCAGAGCCTCCCTCTCGTTCCACCTCCTCCTCTGGCTGCCAGCTTCCCCCTGATGCT
Source organism: Percopsis transmontana (assembly GCA_025447815.1). Taxonomy (NCBI): domain Eukaryota; kingdom Metazoa; phylum Chordata; class Actinopteri; order Percopsiformes; family Percopsidae; genus Percopsis; species Percopsis transmontana. The sequence goes on from JAOEHI010000992.1 coordinate 12,607, forward strand.
TTAAACAGCTGAGCTGGGAGGGCCCCCCTGCACAGTGCCAGCACATCCACCCAGCAAGGAGCCCTTCATATACTCATGTACCCACGGCACACCCAGCCCGCCGAGCATGAACGGCCTGGCTAATGTGTCACTAAGGCCCCTGGGGAGCATTGTCGTGTCCACTGTAGTGGATGGGTGCCGGGGTTCTCAGAGGTGGGGGGAGGGGTGACTCCGGACCCTCAGAGGGGTCGCGGGATGCTTTTCGTGGGGGTTACGAGAGGGTGCTTTTTGTGGCGGGGGCGTGGGTGAAGCGGTTGGGGAGCTGGAGGATTAGCCGATGAGCCGTACGCGTAGGACACCCCCTACTGCAGGTCCCACCTGGAGGAAGTTGAATTACTCTAAGAATACCCCTCCTCCTCTTCCTCCATCAGCCATATCACCCCTGCTCGTTGCCCCCCCCCCGGAGCGCCGACCCCGGGGGGGGGGGGGGGGGGGGAGGGCGGGGGGGGGGGGGGGGGGGGGGGGGGGGGGGGGGGGGGGGGGGGGGGGGG
>JAOEHI010000993.1:0-13133 GCA_025447815.1 Percopsis transmontana
CCCCCCCCCCCCCCCCCCCCCCCCCCCCCCCCCCCCCCCCCCCCCCCCCCCCCCCACGTTCTTTGGTGAATTTGGTTGTTATAGTAACAATAATTCCAATGATTTATTTTGTATTTCAATAAAGCAATTCAATTCAAAAATAGCGAGAGTGCTGGAGAGAGAGAGAGAGAGGTTGACACGGAGACAGGTGAGACAGGTGGAGGCAGACAAAATGTAGCGTGTCTCACTGTCTACCTCCCTCTCTACCTACTGTATGTTTCTCTAAGAACTGTCTTTCTCTTGCGTGTCTGTTTCACACACTGCTTTCTCTCTCTCTCTCTCTCTCTCTCTCTCTCTCTCTCTCTCTCTCTCTCTCTCTCTCTCTCTCTGTGTCCTAGTTTTTCTGTCAATTATCTTTCTCTCGACTCTCATCTTTTCAACTCTCTCTCTCTTTCTCTGCCCTCGTTTGCTCTTCGCCCCTGTCATCCTCTCTCCGCCTCTTGTTTGACGCTCTCCCTCACTCCCCACCCCCAGGGTGCGTGCCACCCCCCCCCCCCGCACACACACACACACACACACATCCATATCTATCTATTTCAATATTTCTTCTTCAGAGAGGGTGATTGTGTCTTGTGTGTGTGCACATGCAATGACAATATGTCTGCATATGTATTTGTTGTGTATGTTTGCGTGATTTCTCTTTGTGTGTGTGTGTGTATGTGCAGGTTAATTAGCGCTGTATCTTATGCCAAGTTGTCTTTTTAGAGGAAAAAGGTAAATGTTTATTTTCTGCGTTATTGTCTGTAGATGAAGGGAAAATATGTGACTGTATTTTCTGAGAGCATACCAAGGTAAAATGCTTATTTACCCGTCTAAAGCAATAGTTCTCGGTGGTATACCTTCCCCTGCTATTCTCTACCATGAACATATAGAAATATAACAAACAGAACACAATGCTGTTGGCACATTGCATTAGCATTTTACATTGTAACATTTTTTGTCGGAAAGGGGTGCTACAATATTTCTTGTAAGCACGGATACCAATCGTTTTAATACCTCCCAACAAAAACTTTCCAACTAGACATTTTAAGATCATAGCACCTGTCAAAATAACCACACTGTTATAGTTCTTCGCGAGCCACCGTAGACCGCACGGTGTTTTCGATGTGTTGGTCCCTCCCTCTCACTCCTAGCACCCTGTGTCGTTCATAATGAAGCGAGGGTTGGAGAGTTCGCCCCAGATGCATTGTGGCCAGGGACATAACAGCCGTTGAACAGGTTGTGGCCACGTCAGCCAAAAAACGCACCACCAAAACAACATCTGTGCCTGTGTGTGTGTGTGTGTGTACTGTATGTTATGTGACAATAGCATGCGTGCGTGCGTGTATGGTGACCGATGTCTGCAGAACATGTCAAACGGTAAAGTTTTGACAGAATCCCACCTACCTACACACAAACACACACACACAACCCACTGTACTGGAGATTGGCAGAAAGATCAGGTATATATTTTATTCATGATGCCCTAGAGGGTCTCATTAGCTAGCCTGGACCCACAGAGTGCAACAAGACAGGACAGGACAGGACAGGAGAGAGAGGACAGGACACAAACCGTAAGGGAAGAGAATTGAAGTGAAGAGGCCTGCACAGCAGGCTGTAGAAAAAGACTGGCAAAGTAGAAGAGAACAGAACTAGAGTTGAAATCTATTCTACTGGGGTGTTTTGTATCTAAACAGAATTACTGGACTTACTCTGGAGGCGAGGTTGGCACGTTGATGACACAGTGTACTAGTATTAAACAAAGTCAGTTAGAAGAAATATATATTTTTTTTAAATGACCCTAACCAAGTTATATTAGGGAGCTCATATATTAATTCATTTATTACCTTCAATCCAAGTGGGGATTCTCAGATGGGTAAAAGTTTTAGGCCGCTGGTATAAAGAGACAAAGCACAGATCTGAAGCAGATACAAAGCAGAGCAGAATTAAAAACAGAACAACAGACCCATTAAGAACGGAAGAGAAACAAAGCGGTACAGTGCGAAGACCTAAGCTAATCGTGCAAAGAATGTGGAAGGGTAAACAGCAAAGCTAAAGGAGTGAAACAACTGAAGATATTTTTCAACAAAACGTTGACAGAATGTGATCAATCTTTTTGCCAGGAAGTGTCTTCTCACCCCAATGATCTAGACAATGGAAAAAAATTCTCCATCTGGGTTATTCTTCATCTGATAGTGCAGTAAATATAAAAGTTTAAAGAAAGAAAAAAGACAAGTTGGTTGACTTGTCTTTCTAAATCTATGAGAATATACAGTACTTTCAGGAGTTTCAGGAGCACTTTATTTCTGAGAACAACAGATTTGCACTGGCGCTTAACTCAAGTCTAAAGTTTAACATCACAGCATCACAATTATGATGACACACGTGAACAATTAGATCTAAATGAATAACCATTTTAACCCTTGGATGCATAAGCCGGTGATTGCCGGAGGGAAAGCCATGCAAATGAGCTCTCCTTGCCCCTCCTTGGACTTCAGATATGCCTGGCAGAGCTTCGATGTGTTTAGGACCATGTAGGATCGCCCTGCTGGAAAATGAATCTTCTTCCGCTCAGCTTTAAGTCAGAAGAGATGGAACGTCTGTGCAGAATAGATGGTACTTCTCTTTGGTCCAAGGGTAGTTGATCTTGTGCAAGTCAACAGCTCCACAATAGATGAAACATCGCCACACCTGAATATATTTCCTGTCCCATATATTACTGTAGGGTCTACACACTGTGGTGTGACCATCTCCTAATGAACTCATGAACAGCAACCAAACATGACAACTTTGGTTTACAATTAGGTCATTTAGCAGACGCTTTTTTATCCAAAGCGACTTACAATTATTTACTGCTATTACATGGAGCAGATAGGGGTTAGGCATCTTGCTCAATGATGATGCTTACAGGTAGGCCCAATCTGGGTCTCAAACCAACAATCTTCCGGGTGGGAGTCCAACATCTAGACCACTAGACTATCCTGCCGGTTTAGAGGCTCCCACTCTCCCAAGAGGCCGCCCTTTGCCATTCATCTTCTGAGTGTGCTGTTGATTTCTGGGGCAGGACATTCCCGGTTGAATTGTGGATGCAGATGCTGTTCTGTTCTATAATGATGTTGGCATGGTATACTGGTCTTCTAATGGTGTGGTCACTTTAGGTCTGTCTGAATAGCAGTATTCAGACAGACCTAAAGCTGCCATTTGGCAAGTCCTCGAGTTGCTTCACTAATCTCCTTTGACATGAAAAGGTATTTCAACGGATTACCTTCTTCAAAGGCCCAAACAAGAGCACTTGTGGGAGCACCACTCACAGGACCACACTGGTTAATACCAGACGATAATTGTTAAAAGACAAACACAGCCCACATGTGTGCTCGGATGTTTCCCTTTGAAATAAATATTTAAGGCCCTATCTTACACCCGGCGCCAAGCGTGATGCAAGTGTCTTTGCTAGTTTCGGACCGACACAGTTGTCATTTTCCTGTTCAGCACCCACGTTGTTTAAACAGCAAATGCACTTGCGCCTGTCTGAGCGCCCGTGGGCATGTAGGTCTAAAAATCAGGTGTGGTCAGGCGCATTGCTGGGGCATTGCTGGGGCATTGCTGTCTTGAGGCAGCGGAAAGTGACTGCGCGACTGACCAGCAAAAACCTGGTCTGAAGTCAATGACGCAGTATTTCACTGTTAAGTGCGCATTATCAACATAGGTGGGTGCACAACGCGTTTACACTCTTGTTACACACACAGGGATGAGCAGCAGCAGAAGATTACAAATATAAAGATTACAATGTGAAAGATTATTATTGTGTACATCAATATATTTTATCTTGCTGGAATCCTGCTGTTGCCGTAGATTGGTCTGCTCACACGCTTTCACTTAGCGCACGAGCAGATCAGTTTCCTCTGCAGAGAAGCGTTCTTTCTTACTACTTGGCAAATGCGCCATTATAATAGCAATCCACCAAGGTGCAAGCGCACCTGGCTCTTAAAGGGAATGGGAGATGACACTGATTGGTTTGTTGCATGTTAAGCCCAAACACACCCATGAATAATCAAGAAAATAAGTACAACCCTTTTGAATGCCATGTGCCTGGCATTGCAACCATTTTTTTCATCGTTAAACTAGCAAAAGTGGATATGGACACGCCCCAAATGCACTTGTGACCGCACCTAGATTGTTAAAATAGTGGTAAATAATGTCACAAGAAATACATATATACTGTATATATATAAAGTGGTTGTGTTTTGAACTACCCCGTGGTGGAAATCAGTGTTGCAAACTCATTTATTTTAGGTTGAAACTAAGTTGAACGGCTCACACTTCTCTACTCCTCCCCTTCCAGATCTTCTGTATTCACCATTCTCTATGCCGCCCCAAACAACTTCTCCACAAACAGTGCTATGGGCAGAAATCTGGGGATCTTGGGGCGACGTAATACGGTTGTGGACTGTACCTTTATGATTCTCTATGGAAGATAAGTGGTTGCTGATTCAAGATGCTGTTGCTAGGATAGCGTCAGCATGTAATCATTTAAAAAGTGATGATAAACTTCAAGGGGAAATGCCCTGCGGAAAACAGACTGAAAATCATTGAGATTAGCAGCACCTGCATGCTAGCTGCTTTAACCTAGACTGCAGCTGTGGAGAACCTGGATTTAAAAATAATTTTTACCCCTCAAAGCTGTCATATCCTTTAATGCTTTGCCTGCTAATGCCACCATTAGAGCCTCAGGGCACATGCTGGCTACACAGCTAAGGTTGAAATATTACGCGTACATGTCAAAAGAAATGGTCCTGGCCCCAAAATTATAACAGAATACAGATTTTCTGTTTAGTATGTGTCTGTGCGTTCTCATTGAAATGACTTTAAATTGCAACTGGCATTTATAGCTTTAGGCATTTTCAGGTGTCTGGTTCGATAAATGAAGCCGGTGCAGAGTTCACAATTAACAATTTATGACTATTCAGAGCTGAGATCCAGTGGTCAGTTATACAACCTGGAAGATGTGATTCTTATTTATTTATGTTGGCCTCTTGGCACGAGTCCCTATCTGACATCAAACCTCATATCATCCAAATGTCAAGGTTGCTAGAATAACGCTGTTGCATTCGAGAGGTGCATTAAAAATGTCCTGACTCGCAATGTGCCATGACTTTCCCATTCCAGTCCAAGTATAACACCCAATTACAGTGCTATAGTACTGCATAGTACAGTACTATAGTTTCATGTTATTTTTCATTTACATATTCTCATTATATTCAAATAAGCTTCTCCTGAATCATGAAATACATTGCTATATCCCATGTCTTAATCTGTAAAGACTTTTTTTTAAAGAATATTCAAATTCTAAATGAATTATACTGTACTTTAACCCCCACATTTGGAATATTTACGTATTCAGAATAACTGACACATTCTGTCCACAGTCAATAGCTAACCCAGCTGCCAACATTATACACATTATATACTTAGTATGACTGCGGTGTATGTACTTGTGAATATGCAGGTTTACAGTCTGGAGACATGTTTGATGGGATGACTTCCCCTTTAAGGATATTGTGCTTTTATGCTGCAGTGCAGGCCAGCTGGATCAAATAGGATGGATGAGTGTGTGTGTGCGTGCATGTGTGTGCGTGCGTGCGTGCGTGTGCGTGCGTGTGCGTGCGTGTGTGCGTATGATTGAACTTAGAAGCATCTATAGGTGAGAGAAACAAGCCAACTCTGCAAGTCTTTTTATAAAATCAGTTGGCACATCTCAGATAGAAAGGAGAGAGAGAGAGAGATAGAAAGAGGATAGAGAGAGAGAGAGAGAGAGAGGAAGAAGGGCATTCCGGGAAAAGACACAAGCCAGATAAAGAGGAAGAGAGTGGGGGAGAAAGGGGCAGATGAGAGAGATGGGAATATCATGAGGTTGTGATTTATCTAGAGCCGCTTTCCCCTAAAACGTCCCGGTCCCGGTTTATCTTCGCTCCACTGTGTGCGTGTTGGGGGGAGGGGGGGAGAGGGGTGACCTTTAATGTAAAAGCCTTTAGGGAAACAAATAATGATTACATGATAAAACATCTTTTCCTTGTGATTAGAGGAGAAGGATATTTCAAAGCAACCATGTGATTGTATTAAACATTTACATTTACATTTACATTTACAGCATTTAACAAATGCTTTTATCCAAAGCGACTTACAATTAGTACATTTTCAACAGTTGAACTGGTTAACCACCAGTTTTTGGAAGCAAATAACATTCTCCCAGAATAAGCGCAGCATCATGTAACAAGGTTAGTCCACTTATGCATTTTTAGAAATTACTCGAAAGTTATCATTCGCTCCTCAAAACAGTCAATAATTGCAAAAATCGAAAGTTATCATTATTAAACAGTCAATAATTGCTAACTGCCTAAATTCCAGTGCTTAATATTAAGTGCTTAATATTCTAAGATCTGATCAAACAGAGTAAAAAGGAGGGAATTTTATTTTATAAAAAAAAGAAGGGAGGATAGGAGGATAGAACGAGGATTGTTATAGTGGGATTATAGTGTTTGGGGGATTGGTTCTATGAGGTAGAAAGATTGGTGGCCGAGAGGTGGGTTTAAAGTCTCTTGCAGTTTAAACCCTCAACTCTGTAGCCCCCTTCATGTCCCTCAATATAAATCCACTCACTTTCGTTTTTAGACTGAGAATAGCTTGACCATCTTCCTAGATGTGTTAGATCTACTGTATATGTTTTTAAGCAACAATGGAAGTTAATGGAAGTTGAAGGAAAAAAGGGTTACTAGTTCATCACACTTGGACCAAGGGATTGCTATCATCCCAAACACCAAAATGTGGATTATATTGAGCAATAGAGTCAAAGTTTTAACCGTAATAGAGGTTTCAACAGTTTAATATCCATTTAACACGACTGTGAAAAAGCATACACTTCTATATTACAAAAAAATATTACCAATTTAATGTCTCACTCAATACAATCCCATTGGCTAATTAACAGTATGCCTGTCACTGCCGATACTGCTAACTTGCACCTCGCCTACCATAGATAGATATGTAGTAAACAATATAGCCAATAGGAACAAATTAGTGAGCTAAAGGCTTCTTCCCTTAAACTTAAACTACAATTATAAAAAGGTGTGGCATTGCCAAAGGTTACAGACCTTGTGGGCATAATAGTTGAGGCCATGCATGATATACTGGGGATTTGACTAGCTGGCATGTTAGCCCGTTAGCTGCTGATACTTTGGAGGGAGGGGGGTCAGAAGAGGGACCAAGAAAGAGTAAGAGGGGAAGAGAGAAGATGAAGCACAGAGAAGAGATGAAAGGAGGGACGCACGGTAAGGAGATGAGACATGACACGAGCAGCGGATATTGAGACGGCACAATTGTGTGCGGCTTGTCTGGCCTGGGGACACACAGACACACGCACACACACACACACACACATACGTATAGATATGAAGATGCACACACAGGATAACTCATACATCCAAAACTCACTTTCTATGTGTGTGTGTGTGTGTGTGTGTGTGTGTGTGTGTGCGCGCTCGGGCAGAGACACACACAAACACGCACACACGTGCACTGCCACCAGCACTCAGCATGGCTGAGCTAGCAAAGGGACCTCAGTCTCAGCAGGGAACTGGAGCTGATAAATTTAACTTTAGCAGCGACACAACTGCCTTAAGCCTACACACACACACACACACACACGCACACACACACTATTGCCACCTTAGCTTGCTCTTGCATAGTGGTGTGTGCATGTGTGAGGCCTCAGGGGAGTTGTGTTGCTAAATTGCAACCCTGTGTGTGTGTGTGTGTGTGTGCGTAAGTAGAACTGCAGGAAGTCACATGTGTTTGTGCTTGTGAGCGTGCACGTGTTTGTTACAGCGCGAGTTTGAATAAATAAATGGATAGAGTCCTTTATGGATGTCACATGTGTGTGTGTGTGTGTGTGTGTGAGTGTGTGTGTGTGTGTGTGTGTGTGTGAGTGTGTGTGTGTGTGTGTGTGTGTGTGAGTGAGTGAGTGTGTGAGTGTGTGTCTGTGTGAGTGTGTGTGTGAGTGTGTGAGTGTGTGTGTGAGTGTGTGAGTGTGTGTCTGTGTGTGTGTGTGTGACTGTGTGTGTGTGTGCGCGCAGTGTGTGTGTGCGCGCAGTGTGTGTGCAGTGTGTGTGTGAGATCTGAGGAGGAGATGGGAGAGAGAAAGTTAGGCCATAGTGCCGTGTGCAATGTAGAATGGAGGGATGAAAATTAGGTGATAAATAGATGGAAAGATTTGGAAAAATTTGATAAAGGACTACACAGAGGAAGGACCACACTATTACAACAGATACTGTATAAGGTGAATCATTTGCGGTAAAAGGTTCCAGGCTTTGCCACTGTATATTCTGCATAATGGATGTAAGCCTATATTAACCTTTTGTTTTATTTTAACCTGTTTTAAAGGTGGATAATTTAGACAAAAAAACCTTGTTGTACATAAAAAGGAATATATACTGTAAATTATCTTAAATATGTACCATTTACGCTCACAGAAGAACAGATTGTTTCCGGACCGGAAATTGCTTTAATCTGTCAGTTTAGCTGATTTTGGCGAAACAACAGTACAGTAAGTACAATAAGTGCTCAGTTGAAAACCAAACAGCTATGTATGAGACCAGATTATTAAACCTCTTAGAACTGCAAATGGAAGGAATTTAATGACTTGGGCCTATAGGTTAGGTAGATGTATTAGTATTGAGTATTAATAGACCATAAATAGCAGAGAAATAGACATTTATTAATTTGAAAAGTTTAAACCCCCCTGCCGTGTAGTACTTAAAACGCATTCCAATATTTGTCATGAATATACATTATAAATAGACTAGAAAATGTAAAAAGCATTTGAAGAAAGCCATCCTCCAGAAAACCTCTTATCCATCAGCTTTAGTAGATGCAGATATTGATGATACATTAAGCTTATTAACAAAATACACAGAGAAAATGTCCACACTATACCCAACATCACAAATTGTGACAGTTCGCCTTGGTAAGGCAGGGAGAGAGAGAGAAGGAGAGAGAGAGGGAGGGAGAGAGCGAGAGAGGGAATAGGAGAAGGAGGGAGAGAATAAAGCATAAACCACAAGTCAGCTCTGCTGTTTTGAAGCAACAGTATGCTAATTAACGCCTGTCACACAACAATGTTCCCGTTATGTGCAATTGTGTTTACTAACACAATACGCGTGTGATGCAAACTTGTAAATGTGTGTGTGTTCAGTACATGTGTGTGTGTATAATGTTGTTTACATTTAGCCTGCATAAAAAAAGAAAACCATACTGAATATGAATTATATGCAAACGACAACAATTCAGTGTGTGTGTATATTGTGTGAGAAATAGCAATAAGGCTATTAGTATATTGCATGTTTTTGTTGGCTACTAGGATAATGGTATTGTTAATGCTGATCTCCTGCTGCTGTTAGCTACAAAAAAATTCCTTTCTCCTCTCTCAAGAGGGCCTCTCCCATCTCTCCACCTCTCTATCTCTTATCCTTCCTTCTATTCCCACCTTCTCTTCTTCCATCCCCGTCTACCTATGTCCCCCAACCACTACCGCCTCCTCTCTATGGGGGAGTGACAGCAGTCTGTCGTTCTGTCCTGTGTTTGCTAGCAGCCAACAGACGTTCTGCTGATAACAGTGACTCATTAGCGGGGGACCGTTTTATCAGGCGGGCCAATTACTGTGTAACATATTGCCACCGTCGTATCGTGAGGTTTTCAGGAACCAAGAATTGACGGTTCGGCTAGGAAAGGCTCTCTTCTGGAGGTTTTAACCATTTTTTATAAAGTATACTGTAGTTACAAATGTTTAGTGCAGTGGCCTCACTCTGCGCTTCTCCCAAGGTAGTTAGATATACAGTAGGTGGCTAGTTTAAGACAAGACATAGAGCGCGGCATAATGCTGCCTTCAAGTGCTAGTCAGAAGATCCTACTTCCCACTTGTGAATTCGGAATTACGAGTATGTCATATTCAAGTGCTTTGTTGTCGGAGCGAAATGAAAAATGGCAGAGGCAAGGGTGATCCTCACCTGCTTTCGTGTTGCCTGCATCTTTGTCTCTGAACATTGCGCCTTTCCTTCTGATTGCATGCTTTCCATGCTGCTTACCCTCAATGGTTTTTTTGTGTTAACACATGCTTGAATATGAAAAATTCTATCCTAAAGGCCTCACATCTTGAGCTGCATAAACTAGGTGGAAAAGGGCTTTGATAAAACACAGTTGTTCAATTTACAAACCAAGTAAGAAGAATTGGTATGAACACACATCAAAATGAGCTGAGAATACAGGAAGAATCACATAAGACAAATAGGAGGAGAGTTGTATAGAAAACAGGAGTCTCCGGGGTAAACTGAGAGTTGGCAAGTTTGTACGAATGACAGATGGGTGAATGGATGGCTGACTTGCCTGTTTGTATGCTTGCCTCTGTGTCTGTCGGTTCCCATAGCTTTCTCCTCTATATTTCTCTATTCATTTCTCTCTTTCCATCATTAAAATTACTGTCAGGATTATTGGCATGACTGTTAAACACAAACAATATTACCCAGGCAATTTACAAAATGCAAACAACAATTATGCAAATTGCCCAAAACCAGTAAGAAAGACAAGACGGTGGAAAATCCAAATCAGAAAAACATTTTCCCTGCAGGGTAATTTTCACAAGAATGAATATATACATAAAATGATAGCAAATACAAACTGTACAAATTTAATACGTTATATAGCCATACTGTATGAACACAACCCCTTTATTTTAAGATTATATCTCAGCAATTGGAACGTAGAGTTCAGTTCATATATTCAGGGGATTATAATTCTTGACCTCTTGATGGTTGAGAAGTTGAATTATATTTTACTGTTACACTAATTCACTAATACACTAATAGTTAAGGTATCAAATCAATACTAAAAATACCTAAACAACATGCAGGCCTACATACTGTTCACATTGCTTGCATATTGGTCGCAAGTTGCCACTGATGTTAATGTTTCTCCTTGCATGCAGTCTTTGAGAATTCCTCCACATCCTACTGGTGTAAGTACAACGCTACAGAAGTTAGAAGTGGGCCTCAAAGTAAGCACAGCCCTACGACCTATAAGGGAGAATGTTCTGCTTCGAACAGTAACATATACAGTAAGCCTTACACACAGATTGACAACAAGTTAAAACCAAACATGATTGAACTATAAACAATGAAGCTCTCTTCAAGCACCTTAAAATGTAACTCCACCAACTGCTGGTACAAAATCCCTGGAGCCTGGCCAATTATAACAGACCCAAAACAACTAAGTGGAACCCAATGTGCTACAAATACAGGCCAATTAACATTAACAAAACAAAAGACAGCTTACAAAATATGCATGATCATTTTTGATTTCCATTAAAGGATGAGCCCCCATTTGTTAAAATGTGTCCTGTGTAGTGTGTTCCCTGTACCACTAGGGGGTAGCGTGTCCTGTCTTGTCTTGTAATAAGTGTCTTGTACTATTTTCTTTTAATGTAATAGATTCATGTAGATTGAATCTGTGGCTTTTGCTTTGTAATAGCCCTATTATTTAGCCTAGATGTTGGTGAAAAACACCAGCTGTTAATATGCAAACCTGCAAAACATATCTTTTCACGAGGGATTAGAACCATAGTTGCCCACACATTAATGTATCAACATTACAGCTGCACTGCTGCTGTGACTTGACTGCTAGGTTTTCTGATAAATTGTTGTACAGTTCATTCCTGTATTCCGTTGCTCTGACCTGGACATGTATTTATTAGTATTTTAACATCAATTGTTGTAATAGCCAGCAAACCTCTAAAGCGAATTAAAGTCAGCTCGTTCATATCTACTGTAAATGCTCATTATGACATTTACAAGACTTTCTAATTAGTTCATCACTCTTTGAATATGCAGCAATAAATGTGCCACACTGGTCTGAAATCAAGTCACACTTCACATTTTATCACTTCTTCTTGAGCAATGAATTGCTTCTTCCCCGTGTGTGTTCAGCTGTCAACAAGGTGACATTAATTGGAGATGCTAAACTGCCTATAGGTGAGAAAGGCATATGTGTGCAGTGACCCTGTTGTGGAGTCCAAAGTAGCGTGTCTCCCCGCTTCACACTTGAAGTGTGGCCCTCATTTGACCCCTACGAGCAGAAAGTGTGAAGAAAATACAGTTCCTTTTGTCTGGTCTTGTGTCACATAAACTCTCTCTGTATTTAAACTAGGACTAGGACTGCTGTTGCTACACAGTGACAAGGAACCCATTTCTGAGCGTGACTCCTTCTGCTCCAGTTGAAATATTTCGAACAGGCATTGCAGGGCACTTAAACCCGCTCCCAGCTCCCATCTCTGGGTGCTGTCAGGAACACAGCCGACAGTAAATAATGAGATAAAGAAGCTAGCTCTGTAACTGAAGATGTCCCCAGACAGTACCAGCGGACGTTTAGCTCACTCAACAGTAACATACAATTAAATATGAACCACTGTAGTGATAATAGGTATATGTGGTTTAATGAGTAAGCCAAGGCACAAACACTGCCGGGATTATGAGCTAATACCTTCTTTTCCAGCCAGCATTGCGACAATTCCTGGTCGCGTTTAAGGATTAAACTGCTAATATGGTTATGTTTAGGCTAAGATATCTTTAGTTAGGCATACAATCAGCGGTGGTTCCAGAAAATTTTGATTGGGGGGGCAATGAGGGGTCCTGGTCATTTCAAAAGGGGTCTCATGAAAACCATCAAAAAATACAGGGGACACGGCAAATAACTGCATATTACTGCTACTAAACAACAAAGAACACAGTATATCAACTACTTTGCTCTAGCGGGCTCGCGGCAGCGCCTTGAACGCAATGACGCAAGGCGCAGCGACGTTCATAGGGCGTCGCAGTGATTCTTATGTTTACATTTTTGTCGAATAAATTGTCGAATAAATTATTAATTATTATTCTTCTACATTTTAAAATCTTTATCCCGGATATATATATATATTTTAATCAGGAAGGGGGTGGGGGGGTCAATTGGGGGGGTCAAGGCGTTTTTGGGAGGGTCTTGAGACCCCCCAAGACCCCCTGTGGCGCCGCCGCTGC
>JAOEHI010000995.1:2946-13128 GCA_025447815.1 Percopsis transmontana
CTGGCAATTCAAAAACAAGAAGCAGTCTCATATGGTCTCCCGTTGGATCTGAGGGCTGCTTTATAAGTAAATACCTTTTATCCCTGCTTTTACCAAATACCAGCTCATATTAGTTAGGTCTCTACATGATAGTAATCCGGTCCTGTCCCCTTGGTTGAGACGGCCTTACCGCTCTCATTATATGAAAACAATGGCTCCACCAGTGCTGAGGGAGTTTAACGCTTGTCATGTCTATTTTTTCCCTTACCCATTAGCTGGGTCCAGCGCTAGTGATCTGGGGTTGTCCAAAGACCGTGGATTGTCTAGGTCCTTGCACACCAGAACCTGACGGTACTGGCCGTCCAGCCGGGCCACCTCGATACGGTTGGTGCCGGTATCGGCCCAGTAGATGTTTCGACCCATCCAGTCAACAGCCATGCCTTCTGGGTAATCCAGTCCAAACTCTATGACATGTTCTACTGAGCTGCCATTCATATACGCCCGGCTAATCGTCTGAGAGAAGACAGAGAGAAGATACTTGTATCAGGAAAGTGTGGTTTATGTGGTTAATGTGGAAAATTACCATAAAATAAGATTACAAAATCGGACAAATGTCACCCTCCAACCAACTCTGCTTTCTGAACTATCAAAGTCCAACCTGGACCTACATACAATATTATGTACGTACATACATTATCTAAAGATCAGAAGTACAAAGAGGAACCCCCTCCGCTTACCTTGGCCTGTATGTCTGTCCAGTATATCCTGTTCTCGGAGACGTCAAAGTCTAGAGCGGAGGCCTCTTTCACGCCAGTCAGCGGGATTGCCACGTCGTTGCTGTTGGTCCCCAGGGAGATGCTCCGGATGTTGTCCCTGGAGCAGCAGAAGCGTGGTTCACATTGGTATGGGTGACTGATGATCTAGTAGGACCATGTTTGAGCATCTGTCTGTCTGTATGACATGTTTACCTGTTGGTAAACAGCAGGAAGGCCTCAGGCACCACGCAGGTCTTCAGGTCGGACAGCAGCTCCAGGCCCATGGGACAGGCACAGCGGAGGCCCTGGGAGCTCCAGAAACAAAGGTGGCTGCAGCCGCCGTTGTCTAGAGCACAGCCATTGGTCCCTAGACGGACACACACACACACACACACACACACACACACAGGAATAAATAAACACTTGGTTGTAGCTAATGCAACATTCTAATTACAATATACTATCTATGCATCTCTCCCAACCTTGCACACACACACATGTTTGTGTCCATGCTCCCATACCGTATGTCTCAGTGACTTTGGTGGCCTTCAGGCCCATTAAATCAGGCAGTTGGTCGATGATGATCTCTCGTACTGCGGTGACCTTGTGCACCCTCTCAATGCTGCGTCTCTGCCAGTCTGTCCAGTAGATGTAGTCGCCCAGCAGGGTGAAGCCAAAGATGTGAGGAAGCTTGTCCTCCAACAGAGTCTGTCTGTTACTGCCATCTACGTTGATTACCTGCAGAGGGGAGGAGAGGGGAGGAGAGTAGAGGACAAAGCCATTCATAAATTGTCCAATCTGCACAGGTAACACAATTGACACTATATCACCACCAATACACACACACACATTCATACACACTTCCACTGTAGTATTCCCTCTATTGCTCCTTCAATTACTCAGTCCTCCTCAGAAAGCGAGAGCTGCAATTGAGAAGGCTACAATTACAGGCTGTGGCCATTCTTCCCCTCCCCTCCTCTCCACTGTAGGAACTATTACTGGACCCAAGACGCCTCAAATAGGCACAACCTTTTATTTTAGACTCACTACAGCTGCAGCCTCTGTGTGTGTGTGTGTGTGTGTGTGTGTGTGTGTGTGTGTGTGTGTGTGTGTGTGTTCAACCACAAGCTGCTAAAATAGTTTGAACGGTTTGCTATGATTCCATACCCAGCAGATAAGCTAGCCTGTACAGTGTCATTGTACACAGATAATACACAATAGTGTTCATAGTGATTAGTAGCAGCAGCAATGGTAACAGCTCATTATAAGACTTTATGAGTATGAGAAACTATAAGAAACTATGAGAAACTATTCATAGACGCTGGGCAGAGACGCCCAGTACAGATCCCATTTATACTGTAAGTGTAAATGCATCAAGACAGGCCATTTGGTTCTGTTCAACCTGACGGAGATCCTGGTGGTGATTGAAACTCTGCAGAGCTATCAGCATACTGTGATAAGCCCTCTATACCAAGCCCAGCAGCTGGCATTATCTAACAGTTTGTGTGCTCCCATTGCTTTCAATCCATACATTTGATGAGTTATAAAGTAACGTTCGGGATCCAAAATGTGGGCATGTGCTACCGGGCGAGGTCACTACTGTATATGACAACTGGTGTGTTTAATGGCGGTTTAAGGTGAAGAATAAACTATAACAACAGAGTAAACAACATAATGCCGTGAGGACCGCGGGGTAGTTGGACCAGCCCTGTGTGTCAACATGTGGCTCTGGGAGCCTCGTGGGAGGGTTGGCTGACTGGATGACTGACAGCCCTATAAATGTGTGTATTGTATTGTGGTAACAGAGCACTTCAGGGAAAGACTTCCTCATTCATCAACTGCACTTCCTGCATATAGTGCTGTGTAGGTGTGTACAGAGAGAGGGAGAGCAATCTGTAGAGAGCAATCACAGTCTTCAGGCGTGGGATAGAAAGGAGTCACAAGTGAGCTGGGAGGAGAGAAAGGGAGAGAGAGAGAACAGAAGGCACAGTAACGCATGGCTGCCAATAGACACTGGCCTCTCTGTCCACCACACACACACACACACACACACACACACACACACTAAATAGTCTATTGGGGGTTGAGGTGTTGACCTCTATTCAGTGCAGCACACCCTAAAAGCTGTCATCCACTAAGCCAACGGCAACAAAAACAGTGTGGGGCCCGTCTCGTCTGCCTGGTGGATTCTACCGTGTACCAGCGGGAGTACAGAACCTTTTGCCCAATTCAACGATCCAGCAAATCCAGCAAACAAATAGGTTTCACTAGATAAAGTAGTGAGGGCATAGCCAACCAGTTAAAACTATGGGCTAAATGTCACAGTTGTTGCTTTTTCCGTTGTGTGTTTGTAGGGTAAATACATTAGCCTATTGGCTCACAACAACACAATAGCTATGGCATTGACATTTATGTTGTGCCTGCCTGCAACAAAAAAACACAAATAACAGCAAATGACTTGTTCAATGGAGTTGCTCTAGCCCAGAAAACACACCAGAACCCCGTCGGTGTAGACTTGTGTCGTCTGGCTTGGTCGATTACAGCCTTCAAGCTTAAACAGCTCCAGGCCCCAGCCCAGCTCAATACACCCTCAATACAAGGCTGTAATGTGTCTGTTCATTTCACCTTCTGCACGACAATGTTTGCAATTGTACAACTAAGTTTAGACTAGACTTTATCCAGACGTTTTGACTTTGGCAACTCCTATTAGTGTGTTGCTATGAACCAGTGAACACAATTAAACTATCCAAGTGGTTAATACAAACCTTTGGACTGTTTAGTAAAGCTGGCTGACAGGGGAGAGAGTGTTTATACCCTCGCAGACAAGCAGGCGAGCACAATAGATTATCTAGGCTATAACACTAGTTTGTCTAGCTTAGCAAGCTTAGCTAGTTCTTACGTAGCTTCTGGTCTTCATTTTTGTTTTTATAAAGATAATGTTACTTGGCAGCATTCTCTTAACTTGAGCGACCATTGCTGACCACTGATGTCACTGAGATTTACCATCACAGTTAGAATGAATTTCAACCAATCAATATTGTGTGGCCGGAGCGAATTGTATAGAAGAGACTAGAACTGAACAGTGTCTATCAATAAAATGATTCACTGCTCCATATAAAGTGTGAAAACCTCCCCAGAAAAAGCCTGTGGAAACTTCCATGAGAACGCGTCTTGGCTGTTATCTGTTTTGTCACTGATTTAAATTTACATTTTCTGGGGCCTCCATAAAAAAAAGACAAAAAAAAACAAACAGTAGAAATATACCCTTTCACTTTGACGGGCCTCTGATCCTGGGGGGGGGTTAGTGACCCTCCACAGAAAAGCCTTCATTTATCACTGTGACACAATTAGACATGGCCCACAGACTGGCTTTCTCTTTGCTCTCCTCTCTCTCGCTTGCTCTTTCTCTGCACTGCCTTTTTTTCAGGAAGAATTATGTGCTGGGAGTGTGTTTGTTTCTTCTGGGTGTGAGAACGCCTCCTCTTTTAATGGATGCAGGGGGAAAAAAGACAGAAAGATAGAAAAGAGAGAAAACAGAACCAGGACAAAAGGTACCATCATCCGCGCAAGGAGAAGTCAAACCGTCACCGGACACACAGATGCACACACACATATACACACAACCTTACTGGTCCCAACTACTGATTTTACTACTGTGTGTCAGACCGTTAGAAATGTTAAGCTTGTTTTACACCACAGGATGTTTTTCAGGGACTTAATGTAAGATCTATGTCACCGTTTTAAGTCAAAGCCAACGGATAGTATGTGTGCCCCATGCTGCCATTATGGACATCGGTCTATGAGTTGTAACACAGTTACAGAAATAAATAAATGAACAAATTCACTTTTGCATGCAACACATAGCAGAAAGAAAGAGAAAGACGTTTCCTCTCCTCTTTCCTTGTTTCTTTGCACGTTCCTGCGTGCAACTTGGAAACACATGTAATGATTCCTGTATGAATGTATAACCTGGATTTACAAGTCACTTCTTTCCTCACAGTCAAAGCAAAGCAAACTTGGTACACAATACGCTGTAAACACGTTGTCTCTTTCATATGGGATGCATTGTGAACACTTGCTGCAGGCTAGCAGCTACTGCTTTCTCAAAGCAACAGTGCTTACAGCAGGCCACGACATTACCAAGCTAATAGGACACATAAGATCAGCCGCGACACACACACACACACACATGCAGTAGTAAGCCAGATGTGAAGCAGGCCCTGAGCTCACACAGGAAAGGATGTGAGTACTGTCACTTAGTAGGAGAGGAGAGGAAAGGAGAGGAGAGGAGACTTCTCAGACACCTAATGAGAGTTACAGACCCAGTGTTGAGATTTCTCAGAGAGAGAGACAGAGAGAGAGAGAGAGAGAGAGAGAGAGAGAGAGAGAGAGCAAGTGAGAGAGGACTGGCAGAATACAGTGGAAAAACCTGAGCATTGTCAGGTGTTTCTGGTATGTCATTATTCTGAGTCTCTCTCTCACGCAATCACACACCCACACATACATACACACACACACACACACTGCAATAAACAACAAATCAGAAGCTTTTGTTTGGAGTTGCCTGGTATGAATTTGAATTATTAGAAAAGTTAGTGAAGGATGATAATATAAAATTTATATAATAATAATAATTAAAACTGCAAGCTTAAATTATTCAAACTATTTAAGTTCAACAGTTATTATGTAATTTTTTCAGGTTTGAAGCAACGTTTTTCATTCAATACTCCTTTTATTAGATTAAATGCTATTATTTATGTTTTTCTCTTCTATACTTATATTTAAAAAATGTTATAGCCCAGTAAAGGGATACTTGGGCTTTGAATGGAATGGAAAGGGGATACAGAAGACAAAAAGGTTTGAGAACCACTGATCTAGACTATAGGTTTCTGTCTGTGCCGGCCATTCTATTACCATAAGAATGTAGAAATTCCTAACTCATGAAACCAAGGATTATGATATTAGGAGAAATGGCCTAGTAAGAGATAGAAAAATAGTTTTTCATAAAATTTGTAATACCGGAAATGCGAATGATCACCTATGAGATGTATATAGGCCATGAGGAGACACATTATTTGACACCAAGCTCATGGTTATAGTGTAGATCAGCAATTTTAAACCTGTGGTCCTGTGGAGGTACTGCATGTGGTCAGTGTAAATATTAGAACAAAGGCAATTATTTGATTTATAAAATATAGGGGTGGACAGTATAAACGGTATAGAAAGTACACCGGTATGATTTTCCCTATGGTATGGATTTTGACTATACCATGTTGCCCAGAGGCATGCTCACAGAGGCAGCAAACTAAATGCCTAGTTTGCCTAGTTTGCCTAGTTTGCCAGAAAGAATAACGGATATGCCGTACTACATACGGCAAAAACGCATAGCATTGCATAGCATAGCATAGCTTGAAACATTGGCGTCGCCAGGTAATTTTTCCGGGGCTTCAGCCCCGAATGTTTTGACTGTAGCCCCGAATGTAATTTAAATGTATGCAACACAAAGTTTAGGTGCAGTTCAACAACACAAATATTTTCTGTATGAATATGCAATAATGTTAATGACGCAGCCTGTCTCGCGTAAATAAGAGTACGATAATATTGCTACATTTTGTTTGAAGTTCACGACACTTGACGTTACCTTACTAGCATAGACCCTATACACTACGCGTTGTCAATATGCCAAGTTTCGTGCAAACCGACAATGCAGAACATGCCCCATTATGGTTGTGGCGGAATAATAATAAAAAAACTCACAATAACAATAGGTGTCTGCACCTTTAGTGCTTGACCAGAGTGAGGCGGAGATGGTGGAAGCCCCCCGGTCCCTGGCGACGCTGGCTGCACCTCTCTGGCACGCAGATTGGTAGGATGTTTAGGTGCAGGGCCGCAAAATGGCGGCGTGCCAACTGTCTGTTGGTCCAGGACAGGCGGGGCGTTAGGCACGCTGGCCGTTAGCAGCTCCTGGGCAGAGTAGGGCCAGGTGTCGAGGGCGCAGGCCGACCAGAGCGCCTGGACAGGTAGCAGCGGTGCGTCGAACATGGTGGCCGCCGAAAACCCCTGGGGCGGAGGTGGCGAGGAGTCGAGCAGGCCGGCCAGCCATGGCTCGGCTGAGGACCGCAGGCTAGGCAGAGGGATGACCAGAGGAACTATCTGGATGCTGGAAGGCAAGCCGCCATGAGTGCAGTCGAGCGGAACCAGGGCTGCGCTGAGCTGTGGGCCGTCAAGAGGGCTGGTAAGTGGGACTGGAGTGGCACATGTCGGGGGGTTCACCGCTCCACCCACCACCAGTAGGAGCGCGAGGGACCCAGCAGATCGCACGTAGCCGGTGAGCCGCTGGATGAATAGGCTCACCTTTGTTCTCCTCCGCGGCGTCAATGGTGGCAAACCAGCGCTCGCATGCTTCCAGGAAGTCCTCCACTGCCTTGGAATTCCTGCTAAATTCCTCCAGTTTGTCTGACAAGGGCTTCCGAGCACCAGGCAGGGAAAAGCGAAGATCTCCGAACATCAGCAGGCGGAGCTACTCTGAGCCGTAGCGGCAAGGTTTCCCACGCCTTCTCCTGGGGCACAACCTTTCCTCCTGCCGCGGCTCTGGAAAGCCCCGAAAGTCCCGTTCGGAGTCCAACATGTCCTCTACCGAGGAACAGAATCGGGGAGGCGTGCTGGTGGCGAGCGACCACGCTGCCAGTCGTCGTCCTCGTCGCTGCTAAGGAGAGGGGGCTCGTGGCTGTGGAAAGGAGCCCTAGCCTCATCGCCATACGCGTCACCAGCGGCCACTTCCTAGGCGCCGATCTTGGCGGAAATCCAGCAGATCGTTTCCCCCGTTCCTCCGCACCCACCCTGGCAAAGCCTCCCGTTCTGGTGGTAATCCCGCACACTGGAGAAAGTGGGGGACAGGAGGGAGTCGCGTTCCCCACCCCCGGGCTGGCCCAGGCTGTAGAGAGGAAACGTGTCTTGCTGCTACACTCTTCATGTGGTCTATCATTCTGTAACGGTCGGAGGTGGCGAGTGCATCACAGTCCATCACAGACCTTATTGCTGCATAAAATACTGGTATACAGATGATAAATTAGATGGCTGACTGTACGACTGAGACTCTTTCTAGCCTATGTAAGGGCAGTTATTAAAGAAATCCAGGCTAATATCAATATTTGACCTGCAGTTTTAGGTACAGTAGCTTCCAGCCTTGATGTTTATGGAACAAACACACCTTCAAGATGAAAGCAGCAGCCTTGACAGAGAAATTCCTCTACATACCTCCATGTTCTCGTTAGGTCATTATTACACAGGCACACAGGCACACACAACACACACAAGCGGACAACATATGGCTGCACGGTGGGAATGAATAGCGCACAGGCAATCTGCATAATCAGACTTTCTGTGTGTGTGTGTGTGTGTGTGTGTGTGTGTGTGTGTGTGCGCGCGTGTGCGCGTGGCTGCTATGACTGATGTGTTCCTTTCTTTTGCTCCACATGCACATGCACACACACACACACACACCCTCTTTATGAAAGGAGGGGACCAGCACGGCAACTTCAGAAGGTTTTTTTTCTCAGTAGGGTGTGTGTGTGTAATGGGGTGGGGTGGAGGGGGGCAGATTTCTTCATATAAAGACTTGAAAACAGAGAGAGAAGCTGTGAAAAAGCACTTTTTTTTTACTGTGGACAGAGAAATTCCTCTGTGTGTGTGCCAGCAACCCTGAAACTCCACCCCCCCTCTCCTCCATAAGGTGCTGTTCAGCTTTCAGCTGCCTGGCAGGCTTACGTCACCGGGGAGGCCTTTCGTGAAAGACGCACACACTATAACAAACACATAATACAGACAGTGAAAACATCATGTCAGGGGAGGGCAGCAGGTTTTGACAGGTACAGTAGGACAAGAGGAGCCAGAGTCATAGCACACTGTCTTTTGCCCTTATGCTGTAGAAGATTCTATTATAGGATGTTACTGTACCTCGGGAGCTAAACAAGGGCAGTTTACCTGTCTTTAATTGGGAAATGCTGCATTTGTTGTACACTTCACACACGTCAAATTTCTGTGATGACAATAATATGACAGATTTCAGTTCTCATGCACAAACGCACAATTCCATCTGATATTAACACTGCCCGCCACGTCATCTAAGTTTAGGTAGGATATTTATGTTTTTAAGTCCCTTACACAGGGACAATAAAGGTGGTGAACTCGAATGAACTGGGAATATATGAGGTTAAGTCATATAACCTGCAGCCATATCCAGCATAGATCTAAACCTGATGAGTGAATCTTTAAACTAAGACTTGTAAATGTGTTTTAAAAGAACATCAGACAGCTTCATTCTCAACCTACACACAATGCAAAAGTTCTCGTGCACACACACACACACAAATACAAACACACAGAAGGAAACACAATGCAAACGTCTTCACACCCACAGGCAATTTCTTTTCAACAACAAGAGAAAAAGGCTGAAAAAGTGGGGAAAAAAGTCTTTTGAGATGTGTCCTTTCACCCTGACAGAGTCAGGGGGGGAGGGGAGGAGAGGGAGGTTGGAAAGATAAAAAGAACCCTCCTCTTTCAGAAGAAGATCATTCAGCCAGAAAGGCGTTCACATCTTGTGTTCAGTCTCTGTTGTGGAAGCGAGGTAAACAGTAGTAAACTAGACAGGAACCAACCAACACATTGCACTGACCACAGCAGCATAAGGCAAACACAACCACAAACACAAACCACAAAATAAAGACCAGAAATCAATGAATGCAGAAAAAAGAAGAGGTCATCGTGAGTTTCTTTCGAGTGAAGCCCTCTTAACTGCGCCTGCCCCACCCACCCCAAACACCAACGCCTCTCCACACAAAGGGGACCCGGGCGATACAGGGAGCCATGCAAATATTTTGGTGTTGTTTAAGTTATACCCCATACTCCATAGTGCATTATCTAGAGACAGTAGATTAGATTACAATTAAATTAGGAGGACAGTAAATATATAGATGGCAAATAAGTGATAGTGGCATTGCTGTCATTAACCTAAGGCACTGACACAATGCGCCCCTGGCCTTGCCTAGCCTGTATTGGCAACACGCTGGGATGTTCCAGTGGAGTGGTTTATTGCCTGGTTCTATACAGAGAGTGGTGCATAGGGAGTCACTGTGTGTGTGTGCGTAGGTTTGTGTGTGTGTTAGGGAAGGGGGGGGTGGCTTTTAGGGGTTAAAGGTGAGGTTTAATGGTAGAAAAACACATTGCTCCAGGATTTCATCTGTCAATCATCTCTCAATCTCTCTCTCTCTTTCTCTCTCTCTCTCTCAGCCTGGAATTTGAATTTCCCTGCCTGCCTTTGGCTCCCTCTTATCGTCATGTCCCAACACTAACCCCAAACACACAGAAGTGCAGGCACCAGTGTGTGTGTGTGTGTGTGTGTGTGTGTGTGTGTGTGTGTGTGTGTGTGTGTGTGTGTGTGTGTGTGTGT
>JAOEHI010000996.1:0-13126 GCA_025447815.1 Percopsis transmontana
CTCTCCGGACATCAGGTGACAATCAAACACAGGAATCACCCCCCCCCCCCGACACACACACACACACACACACACACCCTCCAAATACCCCTCCACCTCGCTGTTCCGTTTTTTACAATGGCGTGACGTTGTCTGCACCCCGTTGTATCGCGGTAAACCGATCGCATTCGCGAGTGCATTATCTGTGCACGTTTGTGCAAACCAAACTAACACTTGTGCTCCGTTATTCACAGTTCTGTCGACGTTTATTTAATGTAAATACGCGACGTCATCGCCCACGCGTTCGTCTCGCGCCGGAGTGGCCCCTCGTCGCGGACAGGCCCAACTTGGAAACATTGACGTGCAATTTCTCCGAAAATAGTTTGCGCCCACATTTTTATTTCGCGTGCACACACGGCGCACAAACTAATCTAAATACTTGTATTTACATTCGTGGGGCGCCAACTTCACGGGAGGTCACGGACCGATACGTCTCAATCGGGCGTGCGTCCGAAAGACACCCAAGGCCTACTGCACTACAATACAAACACACACAACCGCCACGGTCATAAAACACGGAGATAACACTGACAAGTTAAGACCACGTAGGCCTAATGTCCTTAACTCGGTGCTTTAAAGCACGATTAGCCTACTCGTTGGTCTCCGTGTCAGCCTGTTTAGTTTCCCGCATTCATACCAAGAGATAGCCAGTAGCGATCGCCTACACTACAGCCTACCATAAGGGACTTCAAATGCACGGTTGAAAAACACGGTGTGACAAGGAAGTGTCGAAGAAACCTCACTCCCCGACACCTTAAGAGACGTGTTAGCGACCGACGCTAGGGCCCATTGGGTTTTAGCCTCCCTTACTAACACGTCCGCCTCCCACGCCGGGGATCCGGGTTCGAGTCCGGAGTGTGACTCGACCGGTCGCATAGGCACGTTTTTTTATTCGACGGCGTCGAGGAATTCAGGGATCTTCTGAAGTGACCGGCCCACGGCAAACAACAGACCCGAAGGCTTGTTTGTTGCTTCCTTCAAAGTGACACTGTAATTACGAAGGAAATTGCATTTTCTTTAGTATGCAAAACAGGCGATTGGCAGTTTCGCCACGCTTCAGGGACAGTCCTTTACGGGGATAGATTAGGATTTAAATCCAAACTCGTATTGGAAATTATAGTATCCTATAATCCAAGATTATTAGCCCACACGTTTTGTTAACACTGTACAATCCAGTTATGGTTAATCGCTAAATCCAAACAGGCCTACAGAAACAATTCACACACGTTTTGCAAAGTAGTCTATTTCTTCCCCTTCTTTAATTACCGAGTAGGCCTAGGCTATTTTTATGTAGCCTAGGCTATTTTTATGTAGCCTAGGCTACTTCAACTCCCCATTAGCAGCTCTGTACATTTCGGGAAGTCGTTGCATGGACGTGAATTCTATCAGCCGATGTATTTACACCAGCGGGTTATAAATAACAGAGACAGCAGGCCTATCGTGGCGTATGGCTGTACGCTTTTACTCCATGAGAGCCCTGCATTACATTAGACTCAACACAGCGGCCGTCTGCTCCTTTGACCCCCGCTATACAAAGCACCTGACCCGCAACCATTGCCCAGCTCGCTGCTCAGCTGCGGGGCACGGAACGGTGGCTCCTCCGCAACCCCCCCACAACCACCACCGCCGCCACAACAACACCACCAGATTGGTACACGCCCATTTGTTTTGGTGGAGGAATCCCCCGTCAGGTAACATGTCCGGGCGAACCACCTCGTCTCACGAGCTACACATGACAGACCGTGCTTTGGGTGATGATCATCTAAACACGGCGTCACCAAACAACACACGTAGGTTTCGTGGTAATATTTTAACAGAGATCGTTAAATGCACCCCAGCGACGACACCATAATACAGACACCTTACGGTAGGGGGCTTGCAGTGTGTCATTTTGTCCAGAGGGAGCGTCGCGGAGAGTAGACGGTCCCACTGACTTTACGTTTACATGCAAACAACCGTCTGCTCACTGACCCAAATGAGAAGGGGTTAGGCCATTACATTTAGTGGTATGGTAGGCCTATCTTACGTGTCAATGGCATGGCTATATTGTAATTACATGTAACAACACAACAACACAATGCATGTAGAGGTACAATTTGATTATTTAACAGACACTTTTATCCAAAGCGACTTACAATGACATGCTGCTATTACATGGAGCAGGTAGGGGTTAGGCATCTTGCTCAAGGATCCTTACAGGTAGACCACCTCTGAGGATTGAACCCACAACCTTCTGGCCGGGAGTCCAAGGCCTAGACCACTAGACTATCCTGCCCCTAGCTAGGTAAATAATAGCTAGCCCGCTAACTAAGCTAACTAATCTGCAGTGCATTTTTGACTTGGTAAATTAGTTTAATAGTTTTGTACCACTTTCATTTGGTAATTTATTTGAAAAAATGTGAAAAAATAAAATGTAGACAATGGCATGTAGACCTATGGTTAGCTTGCGTCAGTTAACATTGTTCCGTGAAAGAAGGCCTAAGCAGGCTAATCAAAATAGCTGGGGTATGACTACACTTTTTTGCCACATAATATCGTAATATCCATTAGAACATTTAACATTTATCCCTTGAAATTCTATTTTTCCGCTCTTTGGTGCCTCACTGTTCTATTTGTGCAGTTTTATTGGTTTATTGTAGGCTACCTAGGCAACTGTTATCAGGACCTCAAACTTAAGTCTTTTCTATTTCATTTTTAACCGTCCAATAAAACATTCTTATTTGTATTATATATTCTATGGGAAGGCAATGTTATGTAAATGTTATTATTTTGTGCAATAAAACTCATCAATTCATTGAATCAATATAACTGAACTAAACCTAACTGTAAAGAGGGAAAGAATAATGTTAATTTCAAGTGTCTCACGTGTTCTGAGCACCATGCGGTTACGTACAGTACCCAACGCCAATCAAATGTGCCGTGTCAGCGGCAGACTATTCAATAGCATGTTCAAACAACTATGGCAACTCTTGATTGTTAGTTGCCATCTCTTAGTGGCCTACACACTTTCCCGTTCCTAACAGCTAAATGCGGTGACACGTCGGTCTACATGCCAGTCACAATCGCTATGACACATGCCCCTGACACGCCAAACATGCCCCTGATACGCCAAACATGCACCTGACACGCCAAACATGCACCTGACACACCAGACATGCCAGTGACACGCCAGACATGCCCCTGACACGCAAAACATGCCCCTGACACACCAAACCTGCCAGTGACACGCCAAACATGCCAGTGACACGCCAAATATGCCCCTGACACACCAAACATGCACCTGACACACCAGACATGCCAGACATGCCCCTGACACACCAGACATGCCCCTGACACACCAAACATTTCCAGTGACATGCCAAACATGCTCCCGACACACCAAACATGCCAGTGACATGCCAAACATGCTCCCGACACACCAAACATGCCAGTGACACGCTAAACATGCCCCTGACACAGCAAACATGCCCCTGACACACCAAACATGCTCCCGACACACCAAACATGCCAGTGACACGCCAAACATGCTCCCGACACACCAAACATGCCCCTGACATGCCAGACATGCTCCCGACACACCAAACATGCCAGTGACACGCCAAACATGCCCCTGACACGCCAAACATGCTCCCGACACACCAAACATGCCAGTGACACGCCAAACATGCCCCTGACACAGCAAACATGCCAGTGACACGCCAAACATGCCCCTGACACACCAAACATGCCAGTGACACACCAAACATGCCAGTGACACGCCAAACATGCCCCTGACACACTAAACATGCCCCTGACACGCCAAACATGCCAGTGACACGCCAAACATGCCCCTGACACGCCAGACATGCCCCTGACACGCCAAACATGCCCCTGACACAGCAAACATGCCAGTGACACGCCAAACATGCCCCTGACACACCAAACATGCCAGTGACACACCAAACATGCCAGTGACACGCCAAACATGCCCCTGACACACTAAACATGCCCCTGACACGCCAAACATGCCAGTGACACGCCAAACATGCCAGTGACACGCCAGACATGCCCCTGACACGCAAAACATGCCAGTGACACGCCAACACATGCCAGTGACACACCAAACACGCCAGTGACACACCAAATATGCTCCTGACATGCCAAATATGCCAGTGACACACCAAACATGCCAGTGACACACCAAACATGCTCCTGACACACCAAACATGCCCCACACATGCCAAATATGCCAGTGACACACCATATATGCCAGTGACACACCAAACATACCAGTGACACGCCAAACATGCCAGTGACACGCCAAACATGCCAGTGGCATGTGAAATGGCACTTCTGGCCATGCCATTGGCTCCAAAACGTAAGATGTCATGTCACTAAATGTTGCTACTGCCGTTTGTCTGTGTATGTCTGTTTGTGTGTGTGTGTGTCTGGTATGTGCAGGTACAAATCTAAACCTGAAAAGCCTCCCTCTATTACAATACTGAGTTGGCCAATCAGAGTGCACTCCTGACGTGAGACATATTGTTGCCTTGGACACAAGTGTAAGAAGCTATTCAGGGGTAGTTTTGCTGATAGGTTTAGTGTTTGTTTGGTTTGTTCTGATGCCACTGGGCCTCTCCATTGGACCGGGACTGGGATTATCCAGCATCAGGGTCCTGATTCGTTGAGAGGGCTTCCTGTAGCAGTCAGGACACAGAGTCACCCACGGTAGTCACTACCCACATTAGTGACCGTGCAAGAGACCTAAGACCGACTTCAGAATCCACCTTGGTAATTCATAGTGCTCCCCTCTAAAACCCTCTATATATTATATAATATATATGTATATATATTATATATATATTATATATTATATATTCTCTTTCCTGCTCTATGTTAGGATCAGCTCTTAAAAGATTCAGTATTGGCATTCAGGCTGTTTGCAATTATTCTGAGGATTGAATAGTATGTTAATAGGTAATGTACGTTGTGAAATGTATAGCTAAATTAGCCCTGATGACGTGGCTGCTGTCACTACTCTAACAGAATGTTGTTAGATTACCATGACTGTATGACCTGTTCAGCTGTTGACACATGTCCTTGTCTAGTCTCTTTGGATAAACACCTTTGCTAAATGCTGTACATGTGAATGTAGAGATGGGTGTAGATAGGGTTTGTGATTGGTGGACAGAGAAAGTAGTTAGGAAAAAAGGGAGAGTACAGAAAAGGAGTACAGAGAGACTGGCGGTTTCTGTGTGATCTGTCTGCATTAGTCTCCCCTTAAACAAGGCATCTTGAGCAAGATATAGAACCCCTACCTGCTGCTTGATGCTTGTAACTGTACTCACTGTAGGTCGCTTGGGATAAACATGTCTGCTAAATGATTGTAATTCATGATGGTTGGTCTGGCCCTCCTTGCAAACTCCTTCAAACTCCAGTGGGTTCAGTGTGTGGTAGGTCTACAGTCTGAAGAAGTCTGCAGTTTGAGTCAGGTTGTCACTTCCTCTCTAGAGGGTGCTCTAGAGAGTTACAACATACAGTAGGCTTTATGGCATGGAAATACCCTGAAATACACCATGAAATTGCCTAATCGGTCACTAATCGGTCACCCCCGCTAGCTTGCCATTCTGCAATGCTGTCCTGGTCTCCCTCTCCAATGGTAGAATGTGTTCTCAGGTTATACTCATGTTTGCAGAATCAACTTGTTATAATGTGTAATTTAAGAAATATTTACGTTTTGATTATACATTTAATAAACAAGGGTGGGCCTACAGTAGATATTAGATAAATACAACATAATAGATTTTAACATCCAAAACTAGATAACAAATATTACAATCCCCGTTAAATAAACAAACAAATAGCTGCAACAACGCAAACACCGCGCCACGTTGAGAGATGCTGTTTTTCTGGGACGGTTCACAGGTGAGTGCAACCCGAGCACATGCTGGGTAACCCGCGCCTGCAGAGACAGCGCCGATAAGATGATCCCCCCTGACCGCAACTCTCAGTTCGCCTGCACACAACTCTCTCTATCTGACCGTCTCCTCTTTCCGTCTGCCCGCGCTCTTTTCAATTACACGAGTGCATTGACAGAATGTGAGCGAGATGGTTTCTAGTTTTGTAAAGTGTGTAATTTTGTCATCTTTCTGGTTGGTCATCTGTTTCTCTCCTTGCCCTGAACTTTCTCACGCACTATAACTAGCCTAATCACTCAATTATATTATTGAGTGATTAGGCTATTTCTCTTATTTCACCAGAATATATTCTCTGTCTCCCTGCTCTTCAACGCCGATTGTGCTTCGGTTTTCACTGCCTAGCTGGCGATCACGCCGACAAGTTATTCCGATCCTGCCCGTTTCTCGACACCCGTTACCTGCCTGTGTTGTGCCAAATATACACCCCTGCGCGAAATGCACCCCCCTCGCGCATATGTCACTCGGGTCGAAAAGTGAAGCAATAGGCTACACCTTAACGTCGTAACCAAACGAAGGGGGGGGACTATTTCACATTTTAGTTCCCTGTGAATGGAAAAGAAGAGAAGAACATCGGTTATCTACATTCTTTAGAAAAGTGTAGATAACCGATGTTCTTCTCAGCACAAAATCCTTTAAACATGTAGGCCTAGTTCACAGCTGATAATAACGAACGCAAACCAATATATGCCCCCACCTATAGTGTCGTATGCATGTAACTCACTCACTCATACACATTGTACTAGTCCTACATGTTGGCATGTACTGGGGAAAGTGTGATGCTGGGATCAACAGAAAAAATTACGGGGGTCTTTTCTCGGCAAGGCTGGTTGTTGTGTTCCACTCCCCGTTATATGCACCCCCTGCTTAACTTAACCGCGAGGGGGTGCATTTCACGAAAGGGGTGCATCTTACAGCACAACACCTGTCGTCTTTGCCCTGGTGTTCTCCGTCTTGAACCGGAAGGTTTTCCGACTCTCCCTCAGCCTCCGCCTCCGCCTCAGTGATTCTCCTGGTTGTGACGACTATGAGACTGTTCTTCCTCAATAAACTTCTCATATCTCCAGAGTCTGCGTTTGGGTTCAGCCAACCTCGACCCTTGTCAGTCTTACTGTTCTAACTGTTAAAATATGACCGTGCCAAAAATGCTGTAAAGCTTTTTATTATTACATATTCTGGTTGATTTTTTCAGAGAAAAGAGGTTTCGGTTTGTGTATGGATTTAAATTTGAAGTAGTCTATAAGTGTAACGTCATAATCTTGTTTAATGGTCCTCAATTTAAACAAACTATGTATTTACGTTTACAGTTTGGTCAACGGGACGATTTTATCCAAAGCCACTTAATGAAAACATTTGTAGAAAAGCAGCTGAAGCCAAACCATAGGACTACTCATCATGAACATTTATCTTATGTAGGCCTAAATCCTTTATATGAGTATAATAAACCCATAAACATGAACTAGTCAGCGTAGGCTACCGACTGAAATGAGTAAAAGTGGAGTTTTTGTCACTTCAAAGCATCGTTGGACAGTTTAGGGTGGAGCCACACTTGCAATTCTACATTCCCAAGTACAGATGGCGAAATAGTTCACATCCCGATCTGGGATTGCCGCAATATCGCATAATCAAAGTACATAATTTTGTGTAGTAGGATTCGGACAACGGCATTTGTGTGTGTGTGTGTGTGTGTGTGTGTGTGTTACTGTCCACCACTTAATTTGCATGTGTTTACACTCCTCAAGGAGCCCTGTCACCTGACAATGGTGTGTGCATTGTTTGTCTGCTAGTAACCAAAACAGAGGGCCTCTGCCTGCCCACAGTGAAAGCTGAGCCACTTTGGGTTGCTGCAATGACATCATCACCCTTCATTCGTTCTCTCCTAACGCCTCGCCCTCCCTTCTTCATACCGAGCTTTAGGTTGACATAAGGTACGTCATGTTAAAGCTACAGTCTCCTACTTTCCCGTATATACAAATGTCCATACGCATCCACCCATAGGCTCACAAATAACACTTTTTCTTGTCTACTCCCACAGAGGTTGTATTGCAAATTCTTTCTCTGTGCTTATTGTTTTGCCTTCTCTTGCCCAAATGTGTATACAGTATATTGTATTGTACCTACATGTGTGTATGTGTTGGTTCATTTGGATGGATGTGTGGATATGCAGTATGGAAGTTTATATACCGTAAAACGCATTGATTAATAGCCCAGACTTTTATTCGCTTAAATCACTGAACTCAACCGGCCTATATTTGGGTCAGGCTTTTAATTCCTTTGTAACAAAACTCTTGCTCTGCAAAGATGGGAAATACCATCAAATTGATTATTTAAATTACAATTACAATTTTAAACCAGTATAATTACAGTATGAAGGCAGTCACTGATCGAGGAATGGACACATACCGTAACCGGACTGAATAAATTATTCTTTGGCGCTCATGGTTTCCGTAAAATAAACTCAAGGGTTGAATTGTGGAGAATCTAACCGATCTAACAATGTGTCCATATTGACGAAAGTTTAAACATGTAAATTTGAATGCGCGATCTAAGCATCTTATCAATCGTGCGACGCGGAGGGCTTTAAGAGGTTATATACATCCAAATAACTTCTATAAAAACCAGACCCGGCATCTAATTGACACCTGCGTTTATTTGTCAAAACTTGTAGCCACACCCGTCCAGTCAAAGGGACCATGCGTTTAATTGGGGTTCGGCTTTAAAAAAATGTTTTACAGTGTAAAGGTTAAAATACAGCCTATAACTTTGACCTTGGCGCCTAATCTGAATGCGGGGAGGCAGGGGGGTTTGCACACAAATAACACTAACACTCTGTTCTCGCCTGCGTGTGTTTTCCCTCTGGCTCGCACTTGCTTTCGCCATCCACCCTCCGACGCTCACAAGGCGCTCATTTTGTGGTTGTGCTGTTGAGGGGGGGGGGGGGGGGGGGGGGGGGGTGGGGGGGGGGTGGGGGCCCCCCCCCCCGCGAGAGGGTAGGTGCGGCTGTCGGTCGTAGGCACGGCAACCTTTCCCGAACTCAACAGAGCAGAACATATTTCCCCCTCATTCACCAGGCCCACATCACCATATATGTCACCAGCCCCCACCTTTTCTCACCTGCATTTCACAAATGTGCTCCCCCTGTTGTCGTGATAATGATCTGCTAAAGAGCCACTGCAGGAGAGGGGGAGGGCGGTGGGGAGGGGTGGGGAGGGGTGGGGAGGGGTGTTGTCAGGTAACAGCCGAACCACAGCGAAGGACCTGGCTTGCCAGCACCGTGAACACCGCTAGAACAGTGCCATAAGAACTCAAATGAAATGGTTTAAATTTTTGTTGAAACTAAAAAATAAAGATTTAGTTTCATCAAATTTAAAATTGAATTGCACTTCATTGAATTGAATTCCCAAAGAGTCACGTCCAACCTCTTGATTCAACTTCTCACAAGCTTTTACTTTGATTGAAATCAAACATTTTGATTATAAAATTAAAAAACAAAACACAGTGTCCTATCTGTCAGCATTTCAGTCAGACCACTCTCGTCTTATGGTACAAAAGCGATTTATTAGGACATATAGAAGTATGCTATTAACAATTTATCTTTGGCGGAATGGCTATTTCATATGAACATATGCAATCATGATAACATAAATACAGTAATATGCATACACATAATACCCATATTGAGGGTCAAGCAATATCTGAAAACAACATTTAATATTCACGTTTAGTGAAAATGA
This sequence comes from Percopsis transmontana, assembly GCA_025447815.1. NCBI lineage: Eukaryota > Metazoa > Chordata > Actinopteri > Percopsiformes > Percopsidae > Percopsis > Percopsis transmontana. Next base: position 9,728 of record JAOEHI010000996.1, read on the forward strand.
AAGACGTGTACAACAATTTATAGACAAAGAATAGGTGGAGCTGGGGAGGTGGTGGGTTTCTGACGCGAACTTAGCAAGCAAAATAGTAATGGAGGGGGACTATTTAAAAGAACCTCCTTCATTCAACAGGCCAATGAGGTTGGTGTGGGTGTGTCAGCTGGGTGTTGGTCAGTCACCTGAGTGACAGCAGTGGGCAGACTACCGTGGCCTGACAGAACTAACGCTACGCTTAATATGAGTCTGCTAAAATTGCTGCTAAAACCACGCTTTTTAGCTTTTTTTGTGTGTAAATGTAAGTTTCTGTAGGCCCTGTTCCAACTTCCTATGTTTCCAGTTACCTGGAAATATGAAGCTGCATTTCCTATCGCCTGCAGTAACACTATTGCTATTGGGACAGTATGCTACAGTTAGACAGTTACAGAAGAACATGTTTATTTATTTATTAGGGACAACAACATAGTTATAGTTCAGAAGTCATTAACTTTGAACTCTCCAATTTGTATCCCTAGGCTGTTATGAAGTCATTATTATAGAAATCCCAAGCCTAATATATTCAAACTGAAAATACAAAATCAGATAATCCCCAAAAATCAAGTTGGTAGAATTCTAACAACTCATCCACCAATCAACCGCAGACATATTAGGCCTATTATATTATTGGTTTATAGATTAACAGTGGAAGAAAAAAATAGATTTCCCTGGTTAAAATGTTGGACAGACTTATTGTTGATTCATGTTCATGCATACTGTTTATCTACTGTTATCTCTATTAATATATATTTAAGGCTGGTAGTCCAAGCACCTTCCGCATTCAAAAATAAGGGTTATGATGTGATGAAAATAAGAATACGTTCTTATTTGGTAAAGTAAAAAGTAAACGTAAAGTTTACTTTACTCCAGTTGGTAAAGTAAACGTTGACTAAAACCCCTGGTGATTTGTCATTCGTTTGGTTGTTTGTTTTACTGTGTCATGTTGTGTCTGTAAATACTTTTTTTTTTATATTTTACTTTACATTATTTTTACATTTCATTATTTTATAGTTTGGGAACCAGGTCTGTTGCCTGCTTGGCCTGTTGGCAAATTCCACAAGAAAAACAACAACAACCTCAGCGCCAGTGCCTTGGTCAAAGGCACTGGCAGGAGCACTTAACATGCATTCATTCCGGTGTGGGAAAACCCACGTGAGCAGGTTTAAACCCATAACCGTGTGGTGGAGAGGTATCACCGCCACACGAAGAAAGAGTGCCAAACGGTCAACGGTTAATAATTGCATAACAATACAGCAAGACTTAAACCGATGACATAACGCACAATGGAAAACATGGTATATTCACAGGCAATAATGGTGACCTTGAGTGTGAAGGTTACTTCCTGACCAAAAATAGAACAGCTTATTGGTAATTCATTAAATAGCTGATCATCTTAATGGCCTGCTGCGATGGCTCCCATTTGAGGGTGTGTGTGTGTGTGTGTGTGGTATGAGGCTTTACTAGAACAAGACCATTACCTCATCCTTTCTCACTTCAAACAGAGACAAACAGATGGACCTAGTGTGTGTGTGTGTGCGTGTGTGTGTGCGTGCGTACGCGTGTGCGCGTCTGTGCACACGCACTTGTGTGCGAGAGAGACACAGTGTGTGTGGGTGCTGTGTGTTAGCTCACGCCAGTTGGTCTTTGCGTTAGCATGCATGTTGTCCACGCGTGCTTCAAGGTGATGTGCAGTTCAAGGTGTTCAAGGTCCCCGGCCCGTACTTGTCGTCGTGGGAACCACCTCTGCGTGGCAGGACCACTGTGTTTGTACACATCCTGTTGTAAACAAGGCCCGGCACTTTGTTTACACTTTGTTTGTCACGTCTCGGACACGAAGCAGACTCAATGTGTATCACTTAAAAAGACGTTATACAGTAAAACAGGATTTAAAAATACATTTAAAATAAAGAATAAAAGAGTAAGAGAATAAGCATGTCAATTAAAGAATAAAAGATTAAAATCTAAATGTTTTACAGTATAGCACTCAAAGTGAAGCAATTGTGAACATAGACGTTTTTAGTCTGGATTTAAAAGTAGTCCCTGTTGGAGCAAGTCTCAAACCTTCTGGAAGTTTATTCCAGCTATTTGTTGCATAGTAGCTAAATGCTGCTTTTCCATGTTTTGTTTTGACTCTGGGGACAGTTAACAGACTGGTCCCAGATGACCCGAGGGGTCTAGAGGGGTCATATAGAGTTAATAACAAACCCTCAGTGCTCTGTGTTTTGACCACCTACATCCTCAGCGCTCCGCCGGTCCAGTATTGTGACATAACATGACACGCACATTCCAATTCCCCGGTGTGATATGGAATGATGTGAGTGAGAGAGAGATGTCGCAGAGGCAAATACTGTTTGGAGTGGCAGTGGTAATTCCCCGTATAACCTCCCATGTGAGAGGAAACTACAGGAATTTCTTTCCTTCCCTTTTCCTTTTTACTTTCTCCCTATACTCTTTCCTTTGTTTATTTCTCTTAATTTCATACCTTCTTCGTTCTTTCCTTCCTTCCTTTATTCCTTCTTTCCATCTTGTTTCTTCCTGTTTGTTTTTTTGTTTCTTTCGGTGTTTCGCTCCTAGCCGTCGCCATGACTACTGTCCTAAGCTCGTCATACCTGCCATCGTTGCTGTGCCCGTGGAAACCCCCTCTGAGCCCCGAGTGTTTACATCAACCCTGCTCCGTCCGTGAGTGGAGCCCCAAGGGGCCCCCGCCCCCCCCGGGGGAACCTGCCTGTTTGGCCTGTTTGACAACAATGAGCTCATCGCTTCTCCCCGCTCACGGGCTGGAGGTGAGTTGATACGGCAGGAAGGGGATCCTGAGGGCCGCATGTGTCATTACACTCTGCTGTAAGGGACCCTGGGTAATGAAGTCCTGCACAAACACTCAATGTTTGTTCCGAGCAATCACAAAGGCAAAGAAAGATAGGAGATAGGAGAAAGATACAGTTAAAAAGGGAACTTGTCAGTGGGATAATAGAAGCTAGGCTTGGACTATTGGGACAGAAGACATCATGGTGGGCTGAAAGTCAAATTAAAAGTCACATTATTAAAGGCTGTGTTTAACGTATATATTCATTCACATTTGCAGAGTTCACCCTGTGTCACCTCTTTATACTGAACATTGGCGTTTCCCTTCCCTGGCCGTGATGCAGGACGATCTCTGCACACGCACAACCGTGGTTCAAAAAGCTTTGGTCCAATAACAATCTAGCTAGTTACAGAAACGGGGAATTGAAAGCTGCCATGCTCATATTACAGATTGTGAGTGTGTAGAATTAGGTCATTTAGCAGACACTTCTATCCAAAGCGACTTACAATTACATGGTGCTATTACATGGAGCAGGTAGGGGTTAGGCATCTTGCTCAAGGATGCTT
>JAOEHI010000998.1:0-13124 GCA_025447815.1 Percopsis transmontana
GACCTCTGATCCCAGAACACAGCAGAGAGAGAGAGAGAGAGAGAGAGAGAGAGAGAGAGAGAGAGAGAGAGAGAGAGGCAGCCCTGACAGATTAGCCTGATCTCTGACCTGCCAGGTGGGTGGAAGGAGAGGGGGCCAGTCGAGAGAAAGGAGCTTCAAGAACGACAAAAGGCTGACGGAGAGCACACGAGAGAAGATAAAGGGAGTACAGTTGCCTGCTGGAGAGGTGACCTTCTCTCCTCACAATTTCACATTATCTTTCAAGTATAATAAAATACAGGGGCAGAGATTAAGAGCCAGAAAGGTTTTATTGTGCAGTTTTTTACTGGAAAGGCCAAAGCACTGTTCATTCACCAACCAGCAATTTTATCCTTCCATGACTATCATGACCTGAATATGTATGCTTTATTACTAAAAAGGCAATGGTAATAGTACAAAAATGTTAAAAAAAAACGTGACACATCGATTGAGAAGTGCCACTGATGAATTATCCTTATGTATTTGTGTTATGACCTGAAACAAACCGCTATTAGCCACATCATGTATTACGATAACCCAATTGAGTTTTTGGCTTCATGAGCAAAAGTGCCGCATTAGATCATGTTTTAGCCCTGCAGTGTTTGCTGTCAACATGTCTGATTTGATTTGTGTCAAAGAAATATTGGGATTGCAAAAGTGAAAACTATATTTAAAACCTTTTGGTCAAGTATACATCGTTCTAGGAGGAAAACTTTGGGTGTTTCGGCATTTCGGTCAATATGGTTGAACGAGAAATTCTAAAGCTGAGATGGGGCTTCCACTAGTGGCTGGAGGGTTTATGAGAGGTTCTTCTACAGTAGCTAAGTGCGTCAAAGCAGAGCTACAAATCAGTTCCGACACAGAAGCCAGACACTCCCTGAAATGAAAAGAAAAAACACCAGAGGGAACCTTGTGGGTGTGTATGTAAGTGCGAGTGTGTAGAAGAAAAAATTAACGAAAGAAAGAACAAAAGGACAACATAACTATAGATTGGACTCCCTTGATGCCCCTCTCAGAAAGACAAACACACTCCACATACACACACACACACTCAGACAAACCAACACTTTTTTTCTGATTGTGCCATAATCAACGATTGCTTCCCTCTATAATCACTAGATAATGATAGCTGTGTGACGCACATTTCTATGACATCTGACTCCACTACAGTAGCATGCTTCTCTCTGTATATTCACAGAACCATTATCTTATCATTTAGAATCGCCCATCATCCTGTAGGCCTAGGTCTACATCATCTCAATTTCATTGGCTGACTTTTACAGGCCAAATGCCGGGATAATTATCTGTCATTACCGCGCAATTTCAAAGAGAAGACAAAAAGCAATATGCATATGGGTGGAAATTAAGTGATGGTAGCAAGGAGGGAAACATGAATGAAGTCCAACTGGTTGGCAATGATATTTAGACTTTCACCCTTATTTGTCGAGAAGAGCGTGAAAGAGGGGGAAAGCAATGTGTGGGAGTTGCCATCCAATCAGAGCACTGTGGTCGAGGACTGTATTGCCATTGGTTTGGGTTCTTTTGTAATGAAATAGCTTGAACAGGCAGACACTTAAATTTACCACATATGTGTGCTATGTCTTTAATGTCTAATCCTAATCCCTTATTTTACACCCTTGCTGTCACTGAGCCCTGTGTAGCTCCTAACATTCATTCTAGGTCATTTCATTTAGGTACGCCAGGGCACCAGCATTTACATTGTATTGGTTGCTTTTTTACCAGTGCACTGGTAGAACAGAATAGAACAGACTCGTAATTGATTTTGTTACTATGACACCTCTAAGAAAAGGTTCCATTGGTGAATAAGGATGATATTTTAACAGATATACAGTTGACTGTGTGTGTGTGCGTCTTTGTGTCACGTGGACTGTATTCTTCCCAACATTCTGCTTGGGACAAGGTTGCAATCGCCACCGACACACAAGTCGCACACAATTACCTAGAAAATTGGAGTTCAAACCATCTAAAGTAGGCCACCGAGGCATTCATCAATCAAGAGGGAGTCACAGCAGGACAGCATTCATGGAAAACTGTTGCCATTACCGGAGAAGAAATAGCCTCTAAACCCATTCACCTCTGTTTCCCCTTAGAGACCCATGCAGTCCCCAGACACAGGGCCATTATCGATGCCCTGATGGGAGATAACACCACTAGTCTTGTTTGATACAGAAGGATGATTGCATCACCTCAAGGTCTTGCTAGCTATGTTTACTTTTACTGATGGATAAGAGATAAGGCAATTTTTGTGAGTTACAACATTCTATTTCAGCTTTCAGCCATTATGGAACCATTATGTTTTAGCAGCAAGAGCACTAAGCATGCATTTTGTGGTAGTTATGTATTTTTTCTAGCCTGGTAAGACCAACCTGATTTTGTAAGCATTATGAATTGTTCCGCTCTATATATCAGTCTGGAAACGCCATTCAATGTCATCCAGGATAGAGGTGGTGCCAGGTGTGTCAACCAAAGTCATTAGTAGCCGATTGGACTACCTTCAGCTAATCAGAATATAAACAAACAGCATATTTCAAACACAGGCGCTATCAGACGATTAGACCTCCCTCAATGAATCAGGACAAGACCCAAATTGGCGATCATTTTCCCCACTTAATTACAGTCGGCACCTACTGAACTACTCACCTGGCTGGGTCTTGAATGTTTTTAAATTGAAAGAGTTCCCAGACTGATATGTGGAATGAACCGAGTTGGATAGTCTTTTTCCATAAGGCATTCGTTTAGTAATAGAGACAATTGAAACACTGATTGCTGTTTAAATGTTAGGAGAGAACTTTAAAGGAATCATTTCTAGTAATCATTTTCAAATAAATATTTAATTTCTTTCCAATGATCCAACAGTTATGCAAGTCTAGGTCAAAGCTAAAAAAAATTGGTGGTTTTGAAAGTGAATTACTTACCTAACAAGTTATATAGCCACAATTTTATCCCTGAACATAATTGACATTGAAACACTGCTGGCTGTTTTGCACTCTTGTGTCTCCGATGTAAATTGCTTTAAACACAGGGCCGTATTTAATGTTGTACCTTACACTGAAAACTGAGCTGTTCAGTAGCTGTAGCTAGTGCTAAAGGACAGCCTTGAATGTTCACTAGAATGTTTGTAGACTGTTAATGGCAGGGATGCTTTGAGATGTTGCGTTGTATCTCCCAGATTTCCTGTTGGCCAAGATCGAAGGAGAAAAGAGGAAGAGAGCTGATGAGAAAGAAGACGGCAACACCTGCGTTTTAATGTTTCTGGGCCGCGTACCACGCTCTACCGCGAGGGAAAAGTGCTGCGGTCATTCATTCCCATAGCAACCAGCCGAAGCCCTCCAAAGAGCTCTCACAACCCACGACGCAGCTGAAAGCCCGGCACTCTGCATAACCGCCGGCAACAATACTTACATTTGTTTGCCGGCTTTGTTTTGCAGCTCTCCTCTGTGTGTTAGGATGGAAAGGGAGGGGGGGTCTGGACTGTTTTCATGCCAGATTTTCGCCACTCTGTTTCGGGGCAGTGTGAGCAGGGTTGGAGGGGATGTCTGAAGTCGAGCCAAAAACAGTCTGAAGCGAAGGCTCTCTGTCTGGCTGTCTCCACAACACTTTCTCCCGATGGTCTATATTCCCGTTTCATCTGGGCTCATAATAGTAAACTCTCTAACCCTTTTCCCGAGATTTCGTTCCCCTTTTCTCTGCGTAGAATTCGCCGTGTTTCTCTTTGGGTTGACCTATAATCTTTACATATCCTTTTGTACCAGATGCTGCATGCTGAACATGAACATGCACGCTTTCACTTCATCCTTGCAGCTTGCTCTGCTGTCCTGCTGTCACTATACGCACTTAATTCCGCATTGGAATAGTGGCCATGTAAACACAATCCTTTCTCCCTCCCTCTCTCATTGCTTTTGTCCTCATGTTTACATCTATTTGGATCTGTGTTCTCTGTTGGCCTGTCCTGAATGCTCTTTATTCGTCGCTGTCTACATGTTGTTGTTGTGTTCGAGCAGGGCTCAGTAATTAGTTAATGCAACCGCCAAGGGGTGATCTTGGCTGAGCGGATCTGTTCATATGTGTGTGTGTGTGTGTGTGTGTGTGTGTGTGTGTGTTTGACTGGGGTTTGTGTGTATTTTCGCTTCACTGCTCCCACCCATGTGTGCGTTTTGGGCTTTGGCACTACCAGTATCAGGGTGCTGAGATAATGACACCCGATCTGCAGTACATTTGGCACAGGTAGCAGTTGTAGTAGGCTTGTAGTAAACAGCCATTTAATTACCATGGGGAAAGACCTGGTGATTATACGAACCACCGTTGCCCAGTCTAATTAAAGTGGTAGTGTAAAGGCGTGGTTGGGTTGGGTGTAGGTGCGAGCAATACGATACGACAGAAACACAGGCACGCAGGAGCACGATGTCTGGGGAAGTGTGACGCGAAGCTCGGCGTTTCATACGAGGCTAAACAATACAACAGTACCGGCTATCTGCCGGTATCAACGTACGCGCATTTCTAAGGTTAATGCAACAACAATGTCCATCCCCAAACCCCTGCACATAGAGCCCGCAACAAAAGAGCAATCATATTTGGATTGAGTCCAGGTGAGCAGCAGGGGAGCGCTGGAGGCTTGGTAAGCCGCACGCCGGAAAGACCCAACGGGAGGGGCGAGGCGGCGTCCTTGGCGGCACCCCCGGATGTTACAGGTAGTGATCCAGTATCATTACGTCATTTAAGTATTTTAAAGATTCTACATTAATAATACCAAAGCAGAATTAACGTTTCTCCCCAAAAAAGGAACTATCAGTTAAAAGTCTTTATTTTAGACTAAAACAAGATTTGATATACATTCAAATTAATATATCTTATATTTTAAACCATCTACACTCACGTGAGGGCTATTTTATCCGACATAGCACGCCATGCTTTGCCAGTATTGGCATTTTTTAACATTTTCGCGTCGTGTCACAGATCAGAGACTCTTTTACCTTGTAAATTTGTACTGTTGATAGTCTTAATTCATTGCATGTTCTACAAGTCATGGAAGCATTGAAAAACAGTGGCTCTGTCTGTCTATGGTTGGGTTAATAAAGGATATGGATTTGAATGGGTTTATATATTCAAGTTAGTTTCATGATTGTTTTTTGGTAGGCCTACATTGTTTCTGTGTTTCCATGTGTGATGAAAACTCTGGAGTAGACAAACAAACCAGTTCCCAAAACCATTCAGGGCAACAATTCTTTTAAAAGCTCTTCTATGATGCCTTTGAGCCAAGCTGGTCTCTGAGGGAGGAGGAAAAGGTCAGTCAGGCACCTCACTGGACACCTCTGTACTTTTCTAAAAACCCTAAAGGACACACAGCATGCTCATCCCCTAAATCCAGACAACAAAGTGTAAGAGTGTGTCACATGTGGGCGTTGAGGTGGGCTAGACAGAGCTTAGTCTGTCAGATGGGACATGTTTGTTTGTGTGTGTGTGTGTGTGTGTGTCTGTGTGTGTCTGCTCGCACACAAGCATGTGTGCATGGTTGCCTTGTGTGTGTGCACATTCAAACGAATGCCATTACATCTACTGGCTGTACAGTGGAGTTTGGTAGAGAGCAATATCTCCATGCCTCTTTCTAAACACTGTATCAGTGATTGTTGATTATTGTAGCTCTAGTGCATCAGCCAGCCTAGCTGTCAACACGGCTGGGCGAGGATGTAGCAAACACTGAACTTGCTCAGGGACCTAGATTCAAACTTAGAAAAACACTGTTTGTTTGTTTTGTTCACAAACCATGAGGACCTATTAGCAAAGCTTACTGGATTCAATACATATTTTATTACATTGGCATCTCTAGATCACGGCTGTGGATTGGCATGCTCCAGACAGACTTTAGACTCAATATGCAAAACCATTCACGTGTGTGCGTATTGCCTGAAATTTAACACAACCGGGCATAACTAGAGGAGAAAAAAAGACTAGCCAGCTCTACATATTTCACCTCCTCACCCTTATTCCCTCTGTCAGTTACACACACACACATGTACACACACACACACACGGTGATCATATACCCTCCAATGGCAAATGCTACGTGCCAGAACTCTCTTAATTCCTTCATTCCATAAAAAACAATGAGATTGCTCATTCCCTGTGCTTCTCTTGTTGTTGTTGTCGTTCTGCTGCCCCGAGGAGAGATGACCCAGTTCTACTCCCCAGTCTTTACACATTTTGATGTGCTAGATGTGTGTGCGCTAGAGGCAAACTGTACTCTGTAGATAGATAAAAGATTATGCTAGTCAGACCAGCATAATCTTTTGACCAGTTTTCATCCTGTAAGTTGTTTTTATCATTATCGCACAGTTGTTTTGTTTCAAGGAGAGGACATTTCTGACACGAGTTCGCCCATATCTGCTGTGTGTTGTCGGTTGTGAGCCTATGATAATGTACCATATACTGTAAGAGCATGTAGCTGACACTAGCGGTCCACCTATCTCCTAACTCTAATGACCAACACAGTTCAGCACACGGGCAAGTGAACGCATGGTGAACCCTGCGGCCCGTGTTATTCTACCTCTTTGTGCAGGAAGAAGCAATAAGGACATGACCTAATAGTTCTCCCCCAGCCTGTCCCCATGCTGACAAAAGGCTGGTTACTGAAAGCATTACATTGTGATAATGCTTTCTTTTCTGGATGTGTGTCAAACCCAGAGCCCAACCTACATGCTGACTGACTCCCTCACACAAAGAGAACACCTTTCATTATTCCTGTATATTCCAAAAGAGGTTGAATTTTACCCTAACATCACTAGAAAACCTAAAACCCCAAAAGTGATGATGATGATGATGAGGATTTGTCCCCACTCTGTCGAGCACCTTTATCAGTGTGAGTGTGTGTGTGTGTGTGTGTGTGTGAGCCCTTCCTGCAATCATGGCTGTGTGGCATCTGCTGTTGTCCAGAAGGTGAGTGAGAGGTAACAGTAACCTGAGCCAGGCTGGATAGCGCTTGCCTGTGCCCGCACGATGCCAGCTTTGAGGGCACACACTCCCCTGGCAGGACCACAGTCCTACACACTCCTACGCTTCGCTTACTTCTGCAAACGCACAAACACGTGTGTGCATGTTTGTGCACACGCAAACACACAAACACTGCACTCAAATGTTAATAAGGTGGATGAGTATATCTTCAACAGCTATTGCCGACAGTTTGCGCGCGTGTGTGTGTGTGTTTGTGTGTGTGTTTGTGTGTGTTTGTGTGCCACCTCATCCATGTAGGGTGAGCTGGGAATGAGAGACCGGCAGGGTTAACGGTCCGTGCTCTGCCAAACGACAACATAATGGACTCGTCCTTCGCCTGTTCTGAGACGACCCGGCTCGGAGACCATATGGGCTCAACGCATCACTGGTGACATGCACCAAACACACAACCAGTGTATGTCAGGACGCCTCGAACACATAGAGATGAGGCCGTTGGCGCAAGAAGCAGCGTAGTTTTTCAGAAATGTAGCACAAAGCTGACAAAACCCAGCTGTAGCAGATTCACCTAATACAATTAAAAATGATAGTAGATGGATAACAGATGGATAATGTCATATTGAGTGTTAACAGTTTAACCAATTTTCTTATTAAATCTTTTTGTAGGAGTTTCAAAAAGTGCTAATTCCACTGGCTGATTAGACCTCTTTTCGGCTTGAAGTTGGCAGAGATATGCTTTTGCCGAGGTCAGCAAACTGCATGTCCTAAAAAGAGCCAATTAGAAGGTCTTGGGTTGTCCCGCCTTAACAGGCTTAACAAAACTGACACAGGAGAGTTATGGAGATATCAATCAAACACGCCCAACAGAGCTCTAACCAGCAACATTAACGCAAAACACCTGTGTTGGGTTCTAGTTTTTTTTTACTGTCTTAAAAAAAAAGGAAAACTTTAATGTCCGCAAATAAATCAACCCCATTCTAGAGTTTCAACATTACCTACAGTGCACACATGCACAACAAGTGCCAGCATTACGGTTTACTCAATAACTGAGCGCTCTCTTTTGAGTTTCATCATTTTCCATGGGCCCATTCTACTGGAAACAGGTGTTCGTATCTGTTGTCCTTTCATCATTGACAGCTTTTGTTCTGCGGCTGTCATCTGTGGCGCGATCATTGCGTCTCCACATAATGCGTTTCATCATCTCCAGCTGTGTCGGACGCTCTCCATTGGTGTGGAAATGAGGGTGGCAGATTTGCCAAGTGCCTCATTTATCTGCATAGGAGAGAGGAGGGGGCTAGTTCATTCTGTCTCAGGTGTGTGCGAAGAGTGTGTGTGTGTGTGTGTGTATGTGTCGCTATGCTTGTCATGTGTGTTTATGTGTGTGCGTAATTGCCTGTGATGAAGAGCAATTACCAAAATGCCACTGTGGCCTTTAGTTCCTTCCCAAGTTGTCCTATAGTATTGACTATCACCATGCAAATAGCATACTATGACAAGGAATGTGTTGTATCTGTACCAAAGTGGCAACATTGTGAGACAGGTAGTTTAGTAAAATATTACTATTTTAGTAAATTATTACACAAAACAGACTAAAATGATGTCACCCTCACAGACGGACTGTTGTAAGATTTAATTATATTACTAAACAGGCTAAGCCTTAAATTGGATATGGTTTCTTTAACAGGGGGTTCTTCTAATCCTAAATGTGATTGCTTTGTACTGGGCGACGTAATGGGATAGCTCCTGCACTAGACAAAAACACCAGATGATCTCTTTTCTATTTCTGTAGCATAGGGACCGAACAAGCAAGGGATTCAGACTGGTTTTGAGCTGGGGTTTTGGCTAAAAAAGTTTTGCATTCAATCCATTTTTATGAGGTACTTATTGATACACTGAGATTTGTTTTATGAGATTTGTCACAGAAAAGTATATGCTAACACTATAGTCGCTATGTAATCTTCACACAAGCCTTAGCAAAGCAATAAGTAAATTCAAGCATACTGTAGGCCTATATAGTCATGAGGTTTGTGTATATCAAGTGTGTGTGTACATCATGCATCCACGCCATCTATAAATCCTTCAGGAGCTCTGCACATAGATAGCACACATATTACCAAAAGCCACACACATCAGCTGTAACATTTTAAATCTTAATTCCACATAAGGATGACAAACACATCCTTTAGTTTTCTCCCACTGTAATTATTCCATGTCAGCGATGAGAGATACCACTCTCGTAAATCTGAAAACATGTTTCCATTAAAGAGGAAAAGGATGAAATACAGAAAATACACTCCAGTTACCACCCATGAAACCAAAGAAGAACAAAACACAGCCTTTTGCATGCCTCATTTATGTACTGGTTTATAGGTGCTATTAAGAGATAGAGATACAAGAGTGGAATCAGTTGAAAATTACAACACAAAGTTTGAACCAGCCAGGGCAGTAATTCTTCTTTGTGTCATATTTTTTTCACCATGGGTGCACAACTAATATTTGCAGCCCCATTGGACACATTTGACCCCAATACCATAAATTGAGTACACGAAAAAGCTTCCGAGCTTCTTTACTGTGTTGTATATAAGGCCCTCCATTCATTACACAACTTCTGTAGCCATTTTATGTAACCACAGATCAAGGGTGTAATTAAGGCCCAGACCCGCACTCACCCACGAAGCACAGGTGTGTAAATGCCATTGGAGCAGGGATAAGTCACCATACGGCACCAAAGAGGCAGAGACAGTCACCGATCGAGGAGATGTTTACATAAGCCAGTTGAATGGTACCCTCAGCGGTACTGTCCCATTACATACGCCTGAATCGTGCGCAGAGATGAGTCTCTGAAGAAATAAAACAGCCTCACTTCCTGGACGACACTCAACAGGTAAACACTGGTTTAAGAGGTTACTGCCATGGCGGGAACAAAAGGTTTAGAAAATAACAGAATGTGTGATGGTATGAATATTGATGGTTTACTGATATGTTAGCATAATTTCTATACAACAAATAGTGGAATAAAGGAATAAAAAGCCACATTAGACCCAAAAGTCTTTGCCAACTACAGGCCCATCTCCAATCTTCCTTTCCTTTCTAAGGTGCTGGAAAAAGTAGCTTAAGGACCAGCTAAAACAAAACAACCTGAGAAATTCCAGTCTGGACAGTGGACCACAACATCCTCTAAGTCCATGACACAACACATCACCTGTGGTGTCCCCCAGGGCTCAGTGCTCGGTTCCCTCCTGTTTATCCTCTACAATGTATTGCAGGGGAAGCATGTAGACTCTACATGCTGCAATGCGCTGCTAGGATCCTATTGAGGGTGCGCAAACATGATCACATCACCCCCGTCCTGAAATCACTCCAATACTTCCGGTCTCACTCAGGTAATCTGTAGCACTTTTAGATTTGTTTAAATGTATAGTGCGTTACAAATAAAATAATAATTATTAATATTATTATACTTAAACCATCAACAGTAAAGCATAAAAGACTGCCTTTGGTTGATAAAAAATAGTTCAACTTTAGATACAAATTCTCTTGCGAATTGCATATACCGGTATAATACACTGTATAATATAATACACTAATGTATAATACACTAGTATTACTAGTATACTCAAGTATGGAAATAGTTTGCGTGAGTTTTGGGGTACCAGCATCCATCTTAGAGACGGCTACCTGCATTCCTGCTATGACAGCAGCCATTTTGTGGATGCCTGTAGACATGGCCTTTATGTATGACAGGCCACAGATGTCACTGTTGTGCCATTCTGTTAATTGCATCAACTACCCTCGTCTACCGTGGAGCTCACACTCACGTAAACACACTCGCCTCTGATTACACATCCATAATATTGAGACCTAATGGATTTGCACTTCCCCCTTTAATCTCTCACTCTCCCTGTCATTCACACATTCACCCGCCATGGTTTAAGTGTGTATCTGACAGGCCTGCAATTACAGTGTGTTGCATCAGGCCGCTGTTTACCCTCTCCTGTCTCTGGACAATTCCACACTGCTGCTCGGTTAGTGAATCAATCCACATATTCTGGCCTGTCGGGCCATGTCAACGGTCAAGGAATACGCATTCTGGACTAAAACCGTTGTTGTGGAAAATTTTGTCTGCAGACTATTAATCTTCATGGATGGGTTATCTGAAATTTATTGAAGGATTTTAGAAGACATGTAGTTTATTATTGGAAGAAAGTGAGGAATACTCTTATTAGATTGAAAAACTGATGAATGAATTATTAATTTCCTTGTCAAAATACTGCATCCTTGTTAGACACAGTGAATAAATGCATCTTGGGTTTGGTTAAGCTGAATGGATTTCTGCTGCACTGTGTTCCTGTTTAACTGGCGAGCGGGTAGACTGGTGGCTGATCATTGTGTTATTCATGCTCCTGTAAAGACCCCTAGCTCTGTGCCGATGGCTAGCAAGCACACGCAGAATCCTACTATTATACACACTCCGACACACACGCGCGCACACACAAAACTTACTAAACCCCCCCCCCCCATCGAAACCCCATCGAACCCCCATTCCCCCTTTTCTTTTTCCCCTTTCGTCTTTCACTCCGGTGAGCTTTAAAAAAAAAGAATAGGTTCCTCTGCGGCGGAGCGCGTGCTGTCTTTTATCAGAGGCTCACAGCGGCAACGGGAGGACAAAGGCCGGCTGAAATGCCACGACGTCTCCATAATCTGGAAAGAAAATACAGAAGCCGCCGCCGCTCAATCAGTTGCGCCAGGAAAGTCGAAAAATACAGTGTTGGGGAACAGGAGGTGATGGGTGGGGGGGAGGCAGAGGCGCGTAATTGATTATGCTAAATCCACCCCCCCAGAGATTGAAGAGAGAGGCAGAGAGAGAGAGAGAGAAACACAAAGTGAGAGAGAGCCTTGTTTATCTTCCCAATTTCCTCAATTTTTTAACCGCCAACCTAAAAACACACACACCTCATGCTATTTCTCGCCTTCATTCTTCATGCATGAATGGCTCTCTCTCTCCAAACTGTGTCTATCTGTGCAAATGCCTTCACTTGTGGATTCATCCTGTGTGTGTGTGTGTGTGTGTGTGTGTGTGTGTGTGTGTGTGTGTGCGTGCGTGCGTGTGTGCGTGCTTTGAGGGATGGCTACGTGTGTACGTGCTTCAGACACAATCCTGTCTCACTTTACGGGGCAAAGGTCAGTTTAACCGTGGAACAGTGTTCAGTAGAACATTGACGGGTGTGTGTGCTGCATCAGTGTGTGTTGTTTTCTCGTTCTGTGGGTTCCTATAGTATTGCATAGGAGTGTACTGTAGTTCTGTTACTTTGTGTGTGTGTGTGTATTGGTTTGAGTTGTGTGTATAGTGTGTGTGTGTGTGTGTGTGTGTGTGTGTGTGTGTGTGTGTTAATCCCGTATCCTATCTGCTTATCTGTCTCCTCTGTCTGTCCTATCTCTTGAGTGTCCACACATCTATCTTACCATATTGCCTCCCACCCACCACAGAAAGCTCTGCGTGTGTGCGTGTGTGTGTGTGTGTGAGTGTGTCTGTGTGAGATTTATACTCAAAGTAAGTGAATTCAAGGAAGTCTCTGAGGATTCTGACTAATCTGTCACACTTAGCCCTGTAGGGCTAAAATAACATAATCTAAAAACATAAAAGATTAAACAGAATGAGTCTCACAGACCATGATTTCCATAATGTAAGCCCTCTCTACCAAATATCTCTTTGGTAAATGATATTCTGTCTGCGCTGTTCGAGAATCACTTAGAAATGTCTTTTTGCTAAAACTGCACTATGTAACTTTGCTGAGCAGTGGCCAGTTAGGGGAACTCATTGTCTGTCAACTTGATTCCACATGACTTGCTATGTGCCTTAGGTAAAACTACACAAAGTTTTCTAATGTGCTTAGATGCCTCTTCCTGTGCATAGCTAGCTTTCGACAGACAGAAAAAACAGTAAGGAGCCCTTTTCAAGGTCTTTCCAATCTCTCTTCATATGCAGAATTTGAGGTCCCTAATTAATTCAATCTCAGTTAAAAAAGGAACAATGCCTTGATATTTTTTTAAATCTAATTCTGTTGTTGTGTGTGTGGGGGGGGGGGGGGGGGAGGTAATTTGAATAAAAATGGCACGTAAAATAAATTTGGCACTTTTATCAG
>JAOEHI010000999.1:0-13124 GCA_025447815.1 Percopsis transmontana
ATGTATGTGTGTATGTATATATATATATATATATATGTGTGTATGTATGTATATATGTATATGTGTATATATATATATATATATATATATATATGTATATGTATATGTATGTGTATGTATGTATATATGTGTGTGTGTGTGTGTGTGTGTGTGAGCCAGTAAAGAATCAAAAGAGCCAGCTTTTTTCAGTAAGCTGATCCGAACGGTCAGCTCACTAAAAAGAGCTGGAATGCCGATCACTACCCACAAGGGAGAGCCTACTTCTATTGGACAATCGTGTCGCGTTCGCTGGATTAATTTGCATAATATTGATTTTGGCCCATCATCTTGACGCGCCAGAGCTGCTCAAACGGCCGCGCTGCCTTCCCGAATGCTTTGCGCAACCGTCAACGACGCCTTGCCGCTATCCATAGAAAACGAATTGTATCCGTCGGCGGGCGCGTCGGAACAGGCAGGCGTTGTGTGGTAGTTTTCGGGCTTTAGGCAAAGGTGCTCTAAGCACATACGCACACACGCCACTTTTGTGTATATTATGTTGGCCTATTACGTGAATAACTTGACTAATGACTACACAAAACAAAATGTATACACGTGTATCATTGTCTTCCAACATAAAACAGTTAATCTGCGTCATTACGCATGAAAAACAACATGGTGATGGGGATTTCGATATATCAATTAACCTCATTCATCCTGAAAGGACGAACTGGTTGCCTAGCATAATTGATCCATGATCACAACTATTTAAGGTCTCCTGCTGTGTTCATTGCACAGGAAAGACTTTCGCTGTCCATTACGAAATTGGCAGTTCGCCATGACGAAGACCATGCTGCTTTTAAAGGGAATGAGAGGAGCTGATTTTATTGGCCATAATTGAAGACAGCCGCCACCACTCCTACTGGTAATTTATTTATTCCAATCCAACTGCTGCCTTTGCGCCCACCGCCACCCTCACTTGTCCCAAAATTAGCAAAAAAGTATTGGCCACACCTTAGATCAACTTGGACTTGGACTTGATCTGGCACCGTGCGCTTCTGCTTGCATCTTGACCCGGAAACTAGGGCCCCTAGTTTTATAGCTTAGGTAGTGCTACCTGGAGTCGGAGGGTTATACAGTATGCTCAGAATGACTATAATGGACAAATTAATTCAACTTCGTGTCACGCCCTTAGTTCCCTCCTCATCTCCCTAGCCAGGAGTCTCTCTCTCTAGCTCTGTGTGCGTGTGTGCGTACGTGTTAATTGCTGGAGCGGAGTATCAGCTGTGGCTCTTCCCTCATCAGCCTCCACTTCTGTTTAAGCCCAGGATCTTCTCCAGCATGCCGCCAGATCTTTGACTCAGCTAGTTCTCGTGTTTCTCAAAATTCTATTTAAAATTCCTGTTCCCCGTCTCTCTTACGCCTGTCTCCCTCTGCCTGCAGCCTGCTCCCGCTTCTTCAACCAACGCTGTTTTGCCTTGCTCCCGCATCTCCCCGACTCCTTGCTCCTGCCGGCTCCCCAGACCCATCTCTCCATCCTGATTCGCCCTCCTAGCCCCAGTCTCCATCCTTCCTCGCCCTCCTAGCCCCAGTCTCCGTCCTGCCTCGCCCTCCTAGCCCCAGTCTCCATCCTTCCTCACCCTCCTAGCCCCAGTCTCTGTCCTGCCTCGCCCTCCTAGCCCCAGCCTGGACAACCTCTACCTCCCCTATCCCCACCTGCCCCGCTTCCTTCAATAAAACCGGTTAAAACCCACGCCAGTCCCTGCTTCTGTGTGCTGCACCTGGGTTTGTTGCTTATCTGTGTGACACTTAGGTCCTGAGCGTAATATCAATTGCACACTACATACAGGTCAACAACACAGATGCACAGTTTGGAAAAATTATGGAACTGCAGTTAGGTTAGGATTGGGATTTACATATTGAATGTTTGCATGGCCCCTGGGCTTTTTTTGGTTGGTATTGCTTTTTTGTTTTTGCAACAAAGTGTGGGGGATTAATAGAGGTGATTCTTCAGAGTAAATTATTAAAGTAAATCACAAATAATGTGTACTTGGACAAGCACCTATATAGCCCTATAGCTGTCTCTCCAATTCGTAATTCCGTTTACTTTGAGTTCTGCTGCGATAGCACACCACTGCCAATATAAAGGCAGACCAAAGCTGTCCTCAAACACTCATCATGCAATCACTTTATGGATGACTGAGTCACTTTAAATTGTTAGTCACTTTGTTAGTGCTGCTTGCTGCCAGATCGACCGAGAAACAGCAGCTTTTTTTTGTTGACTATCCCAGAAAAATGCTAGTAGAAGTATCTCATATGGTAATGTCACTGTATCTCCGCTTAAAAAGGAGTTCCAAGCTTAAATTCCGTATTTATTGTGATTTTGTTCAATTTGGTTGATTACATGATTTGTTCATTTTGAGTATTGGTCCTCCATGGCAATGAGATTGCATGGTGGGAGTCTCACTTATCCCCATACTTTAGAGACATGATGCTGAATTCAATGTCCTGCGGTACACGTTCATGAGTCCAGTCAGCTCGTGGTAGTGTGCTTAAACTGCACCTATCCTGTGGTGTGGCACTTGAAGTGTCTGGAGGTTGGGGCAGGTGAAATATGGAGCGGGGAGGAAACATGTTGCGATCCCGTTGGAGGCGAACGGCAGTGTTGGTCCGTAGAACACTTCCTCTTTCCCATGCTTGCTTACATCGAGAACCTAGAACAACAGTTGATTTGATCATTGGTATTACATCCATCTATCGTTCTTTCCTTTTCACTGGTGCTACTTAGTTACTTTGGGCAGGAAAACACCTTGTATGGGATAGTGTATATTGTGTGTGTGACAGCACACACAATATACACCAATGAGCCAACAATTATGACCACTCAGATGAAGCGAAGGGAGGACAAACCATGCATCTCACCCTGCTCTGTATGAGGTTGCGTAGCCGTATATTGGTCAGAGGGCACATCCTAACCAATTATGAGCACCCAGGTGGTCATAATGTTGTGGCTCATCTGTGTATCAACATAATCATTTTGAAGTGGCCAAATAACCTATTAACAAAAGTGTACTATAGCAGGGTAATAAAGGTGTCATTCCTGAGAAGAGGTTGAACCAAACAAAATAAGCTGTTTTCTAATAGCAATGACATTTTAAAGGGTTCGTATGGTCAAGAAAAACCTGGAAAAGTCATAGTCATTTTAAAATAGTTCTTCCCAGGCCTGAAAAAAATTAAATCCCAAAAGTTCTGTGAAAGTCATGGAAATTCGTTTCTATAACACTAATGCCAAGGTAAACACTTATGACATATCTATCCTTTATTACAATAAATCCTTTATTGTCATTAGCCTATAAAAATGTGTTTGTATATATTGAAGGCTATGCTCTCGCTTGCTTTGAGCCTACGCCAGTTGGTTTGGCTTACTGACCGGCTTGCTCGCGTTGTTAGCTAGCTCGAAAATACACAATGCCAGGGAAATGTAGATTTCATAATGCTTGGCTACACAAGTATATGTTGTACCTATATTGTCTGTTATTCAGGGTATACTGTGTGCTTTGGAATTCTCAATGCTATATTTGATCCTCACTTTTTTTATGTATACACTACAACAGAGACATCACAGAATGTTCGCTCATGGAAAATTGGTGAAAAGTCATGAAAATGCATTGGTCAAAATGTGTATGAACCCTGACTTGAATTCTAGTGATATTCAGTCTTAACAAAAATTCCTATCATGCAACTGAATATTTCAATTTAAAATGTAATTTTAATGTTCTGGTAAAATTTTATATCTGCGGTATATTATGTACTGAGCCATTTCAGAGGTTTAAAATCCAATCTCACCTGAATACATGCCAGAGGCTCATTTGTCCAAATGGAGTAGCCACCGACCACGTAGATCCTGTCATCGTGAACGGCCACGCCCGATTCGTTCTGACCTGTCGAGAACAGAAAGACAGCATCGTCTTTCAATGTGCCAAACAGAGGTCATCCTCACATTACGACTCCTTGTCCCCAGAGACAGCAAGTGAGATAAAATTGGAAAGACAGACAGGGCACCGGGGGGATGGGTTGGTGTCTCTGTGTGGGGGGGTGTTAGTTTGGTGTGTATGCAGAGCCAAGACAAAGCTCCTCTTCTCCTTGGTGTGACTTTGTCCCGAACTTCCACGGAAATCGTACCAGAAAGCAATCTGAGTTCTAAAGAGGAGGAAAGTCACAAGGGAATCACATTCTCGTATGCATAGAGGGATTAGATGAATCACCATGGTAACCAAATAAGTCTTGACTCCTCTGAGTTCCTATTTCAGTGTGATGAGGACCAAACATGAAATTCTATAATCTGTTGGGAGA
The DNA here is from genome assembly GCA_025447815.1 of Percopsis transmontana. NCBI lineage: Eukaryota > Metazoa > Chordata > Actinopteri > Percopsiformes > Percopsidae > Percopsis > Percopsis transmontana. Next base: position 4,330 of record JAOEHI010000999.1, read on the forward strand.
ATGTGTGTGTGGATTTCATAATCAACACGCACAACATTTAATTGCCTGGCTAAAACCATCCATATTTCACAAGCCCCACCTCTACGATTTTCTGCTTTATAATGGGAACTCACAATTAAAAAACGGGCAGTGCCAGCATGTGTCAATCCAATCTTTAGCAATTAGACCACTTTCATCCAATCAGAGCAACAATTCTAGAGTAGGTGCGAGCTGAGGGAACAAAAGACACACACAGGCATGGAAGCAGATAACACTGGAAGCATCGTTTAATGAAGAGCATACAAATGTAATAGTCAGACTGACACTGGGTTAAACTAAAATGTGACACTATAAACACAAAGGTACAGATAAGCAATGCGATAAGCGAACTTAAATATTGTCCAAATGAACAGTCAATTGCCCACAGGTGTGGGCTCTGCTGCGCTCCGCAGCAGTGTTAGGGTTAGGTTAGGGAGGCGGAGGTTGTGACTGTACCCCCGCTACGGTGTGCCTCCTGGCGAAATAGACGAAAGTCTATAGGCGACCGGGGCAGGAACTGGCAACACAGACAGGACCCTTCTGGCAGCTGGTCACACTGACAGGGTGGCCGATGACAGCGATGGGACCTCTCAGGCAGCCAGATCAGGACCTGGTGAAGGCAGCAGGACCCCTCCGGGGGTCGACGACGGCGATGGGACCCCTCAGGTGGCCAGCAATTTGTCAATTTCTTGACATTTTTTGACTTGTTGACTGAACTCTATATATTTCCCAGTGAAAAGTGTCTCCAGAGTGGTACATTTCTCAGTACTAAAGTTAACAATAATTACATTTTAATAAGGACTTAAAAAAGCTAACTGATCCTTTCAAATGTGTGAGGGGTTATGTCAGTTGTTCTGAAAGTGTTGATCACAAGCACAATAAATCCATCTAAATTATTTTAATTGTGTTCTTTCTGGATATTGAAAAGGTCCTTGTGGTGGTCCCTGTAGCAGCTTCAAGAAATCCCTCAGTGATGCATTGTTACACATTGTTTAAACCTTGTGTCATGAAATCTCTCAGATGCAGAAGTAAAATTAGCACACCATCATTGTGTATCAATACAAATCCAAAACGCACACGCTTTTCTTCGCTAAGCTGCCTCTGGCTAATGAATACACATTAAACCTTTAAAAATATGAAACATTGGCCCTGTTAACCCACAGGGCTATAGATTGGGCAGTCAGTTAATATTGACATGTGTATTTGAAACACTCGGCCCACCTGTGAGCAGGCTAAATGTGCAGCGTGTCCACTGGTCCAGATCAATGTTGTAGGAGTCGATGTGTCGCACCAGAATGCGGTCATTGTTGAAGTCCAGGTCGTTACCGCCAAGCACGTACAGTTGCCTGCGCACAGCCGCCATGACGTGGTACACGCGCCTCTGTAACATGGGACTGCGTGCCTGCCACTGGTCCTGTATAGGAGAGACACGTGGTTGTTACATGAAAGATACGCTCCCTGAGTTTCAAGCCAAAACAATGTTTTTGCAACCAGACTAGTCGCTGGATATCCCTTATTTAGTATTTATTCTAATCTAATTTGCTTTATTTATTTTTTTTCTAACTTCTCTTCGGTTTTTTGCTCCCCAGCTAAAGTGCTTTGCATTGCATTACAGTGCTACTGTAATAAAGTTTAACTGATTGAAGTTTGATATAGGGAGATTAAGGAAAACCAGATTAAGGGCCCTAGTTGCCGGGTCAAGACGCAAGCGAAGGCATACGGTGTGATCCAAGGTGTGGCCAATACTTTTTTGGCAATTTTGGGACATGTATCGTGGCGGTAATCGTGCGGCGCAGTTGTAAAGGGTTAGAATAGAATGAATAAATTATCAGTAGCAGTGGTGGGGGATGTCTTCAATTACGGCCAATAAAATCGGCTCCTCTCATTCCCTTTAAAAGCAGTGCTCTCTGTCATGGTGAACCTGTGATGACAGATCAATTTGCCCAGGCAATCAGTTTCAGGTTGAATGGGGTTATTGAAATATTGAAATTCCCATCATCTTGTTGTTTTCCATGCGTAATGACGCACACATGCATATATTTTGTTTTGTCATTAAAAAGGTTAAGGACAGTAGTCAATATTTACATTATTCCCATAACATACACAAAAGTGGCGTGTGTGATTTTGGATAAGTTTGTGCTTAATGCACCTTCGCCCAGAAACTACCAGTGCCTGCACTTACGGTAAGATGTGGTCTAACCAGGCAGATACGCTAGCGCCATATTTGGTTTTATTTGACACCATTCTAGCACTGCCTCTGATTTTGACTGACACACCCTTTACTGCTTACATGTAGGCCAACTCTGGGGCTTGAACCCACGACCTTCTGGCTGGGAGTCCAACACCCAGACCAATAAACTATCCTGTAAATGAGGTAATAAATATATAAATAAATACATAAATATGTTTTTATTTCAAAATTGTTCAAAGGACTACATTCATTTATTTTAAGGCACTTTTATTTCATAATGCCACATTTATTTATTTATTTCCATTGCTTATATTTAAATGAATGGGGTGTGGTGATCTCACGATGTGAGCAATGCCCCAGCCTACGTAAGCAAAGCGCTGTACCTTATTCAATATGTGGCTTAGTTTAGTTGGTGGAGGATGCATATTTTAGCATATCCATATGTGGATAATTTATGTGCATTGAGCACTAGCTACAGTAGATAAAAAATATGATGCAGGGGGCTCTGGTTTCTATTAATGAGTAACGGGTTATAATCATATGTTTCATACTCTCCTTTCTGCATCCCAACACATTTCACTTAGTGTGTCCAAGCTTGTGTTGTGTTCGCTTGGGTATGCAAGTTTGTGTGTGTGTGTGTGTGTGTGTGTGTGTGTGTGCGCGCGCGCGCCTGCTAAGAGCTGACGGGTTGCCATCTGTTGAGGGTAAAATTGGTGGGGGCGGTTGCTTTGCTTTGGCAGGTGAATGAAGATTCATGGTGAATACAAATAAGGCCTCTCTGTCTTTTCTTGTGTTTTACTTTCCCCTTCATTCTCTGGCTACAGCCCTGTGTATGTAAAACAAACACGTTCGCACATGCATCATGCAGCAAAGATTATTTCAAACCTGGGTTATGGAATGTGGGTTCACATACTTTGCACAAATGCTTTGGTGTTAGCGGGTTGTTAGCTATCCTTGTTAATGCTGTGGTGTTTAACACAGCATTATAGCTTACTAGAATGCTGTTCTACACCTAGTCTACAGTGGTAGCGATTTCATAAGTGTTTAAAAACCTCTTGTTTTGTGCTGTGTATTTCCCTGCAGCCTATACGGTACATGCATAATATATGAGCAGAATTACTAGCCATATTCGAAATCATTCACTTATTCACTATCCCCTAAATAGAGAACACTCAATGGGCTACTATTTAAAGGTAATACATAGCACAATTTCTTTTTAGCAGAACTTATGAGTTTTAATTTAATAACCCTGCAAGTCGCATAATCTATTTGTATTTTATATTGATGTTCTAACCATGCTTTTATGTTATTAACTGTAGCACTTTGAGATTTTCTTCAAATGTAAAGTGCATTACAAATAAAATCTATTATTATTATTATTAATACGTTGGGAATTCAATTTAAACAGTAGTCAAATGTGTTGGTATATTTATTTGTATCTATTGAACTGTGGTTCTCTGCTTGTTTAAGTGACAGTTCAATAAAAAATTGCATATTGAATTGAAGTGTGAAGTGTTTTTCGCTGGCTCGCCATGGTAACATAGATAGTACATGTATAAATAAAAAGCCAAAAAGCCTGTATACATCGTTGGTATCTGTTGTGGGCAAAACTCGCTTGAGAAATTAGGCGATGTATACGTTTCAGGAAGAGATGTTGCTACTTCATCTTCTGGCCATCTTTCTAGTAGGTCTCGTCAAGTGTCGCCAAGTCTCACCAAGTACTGCAGGAAGCTTGCACGAGTGGAGGCGTGCATTGTGTTATCACAATGAAGTTTCCGGTTGTTGTACACTACATTTTCCGTTGCATTGTGGGAATTTTTGAGTGCACTATCTAGTGTACCAATTCGACACATAGCATTTGGTCAGTTTAGAGCACTATATAGCAAATAGGCACTGATTTCGAACACAGGTAGTGTTTTGTTTCCAATCTCAATTCTGTTTAAATAGCAATCCGCAACACTCCCCTCAGCACCCCCTCTGGCCAATATATACTCTTTATATAATATATAATATATCAATATATACTCTCCATTTCAAAATAGTATTCAACACTATGAGGCCAGAGGATAAAGATACCGCCTTTGTCATGTGCTAGCTAAGCACCATCTCTTGCTGAAGTCCGCTGTATTAATACCTGTTCTGGGTCGTAGACCATCAGTCGATTCTGGTACTGAGCGGTGTTCGTCACACCACCTAAAAATGGATAGGAGTGGCACACTTTACCTGAGTGCAATAAATATGTGTGATGTAAGCAGGGGTGTAACTACAAGTAATGCAGGTAATGTGATCGCCTTGGGGCCTACGTCAGTCAGGGGCCCGTGAGTAACTGGACCCACCAATGTACAAACACTTCCCATGTAAAACGGTGTTGTTGTTACGCCACTGGATATAAGCAAAGCAAAATATGTACTAGCTAGCACGATTTCTCTATAGAGAAAATGAATGCCTTCAACACAGTGTTGTCAAACTAGGTTGTTTTACTTAAAAATGTTGTCACTGTTTCATGGTAAAACAGTAAAGTTACTAGCAAAAAGCGAACACCTGAGTGCAGATAATTTGCCATCTGCTGTCGACAGGGACATCTGATTATGCGTTTTATCGTGTTTATCTGGTTATGTGTTTTGGCTACATATACAGGCAGATGTACCTGAAACCCAGAGCAGATCATCGGCCACACACCCGGCATGGCAGGATAGAGAGCGGTCAAACGACTGGACGAAGGTCCACTTGTTTTTCTTGGGGCAGTAGCGTTCCACAGAGGGCAGCACTTGCCTCAGCTCATTCCTGCCCCCCACGGCATACAGATACTGACCCAGCGCCCCCAGCAAAAAGTGCTCTCTACATGCCTTCATGGGGGCAATCTCTGTCCAGCGGTTGCCCCGTGGGTCGTAGCGGCACGCCGTCTTGACAGCGCACGTCCTCCCAGTGGCGTGCTCCACCTCACCGCCGGCCACGAACAGGAAGTGGCCCATGACAGCCACGCAGTGGTGGCTGCGTCCCGCTGGCATAGGCGCCAGTTCGCTCCAGTTGGTGCCACCTGCCACCCGCACATGCTCCTGGTTGATTGGGTTGAAGTAGCGCAGCTCCCGCACACGGCTAACCTCACGCTTCCTACCTCCGGCAATGTAGAGGGTTAGCGACTGGTAGCGTGGCCGAGTCCGGGCTGACTGGCGCAGGGGCTGGGCAAAAGTGGCATGGTGGTACTCCAATGCCTCCTCCACCAGGGAGGCCGCGGTGGGGCTTGACTGGACCAGTTGGTGAAGGGTGGGAACATCCATGAGGCCATAGCGCACATGCTGGAGCAAGTCTTCGGCATACTGGTAGCGACAGTCATGCTCCAACCACTGCATGACCAGCTGGAGGTGGAGAAGACATTAGATTAATTGGGGAAGAAGCAGCAAAGGCTGGAGAGATGGAGGGGATAAAGATGGAGGGGTCAACAAGGGCACAAGTGAAGATAACACAAATGGGGATGGGACCAAATGAATGAGTGGTAACGGTAGGCTAAACTCCTCGATTATGCTATAGCACTCCCAGATACCCCATTTCCTCCCAAGCTCAGTGTTTCGGCAGCGAAACACAACTGTGTGTGTGTCTACCAAAGTGTTGACAGCTGTAGGGGGAGGGGCAAAAAAGGAAGTGAGCCTTTGAATCTATGTCCACACTAGCACAGAAAAATTTGAAAACGGCATTTACGGCCACCGTCCACACTACCGTTTTCACAGCCTTTTCAAAAAGATCCGCATCCACACAGAAACGGCCAACCCACAACAAAACGCCTACATCTCTGTCTCTGTTACAGAAAAATAAATAGGTTAGTGTTTTCACATCTGTAAACAAATTCTTGTGAGTCTACTGATAACATTTATGGTCGTGACCTCTTGCACTGGTAAGGGTCACGACTTGTTTTTAAAGGTTTCTTGTATTTCAGTCAAGAGTTGACACTTGTTTGTGAGAAGCTTATTATATGTGGTCTCAGAGATAGGAGGGGAGAGCAGCTGGAGATGTTTTCTGTTTTTTATCGCCAATACATTGTGAAGGAAAACAGAGCATTGTTGCAAAACAAACCCACACACACCCAACCCTATATAAACCAAGGTATGGAGGAAGGTCCTGGTTCCTCCATGCTTATTGCTGTGTTAGACCCAAAAGGCATTTTGATTAAAGGAAACTGCTGATCTACGATCTTGGTTGTGTCTTTAGAATTGGAATTTATCTAACAATCTCTGAACTGCGCATGCTCAGGTAGCTAATCAAATGACCTCCCCCTTGCCAATTCTGCTTTTGTTGTTTACGGAAACACACCTCTGCTCCGCTTAAGCATTTTCATTTGATCTGGTATGCAATGTCAGCATTTTTTTTAAAGTTCTGTTTTCTGTGGTGGAAAACTAGTGTGGACGGAAGTATTTAAATGTATCTGTGCTAGTGTAGACAGTCTGAGAGCTGTAGGGAGAGAGGTAGAGAGGAGGAGAGGCAGGATAGACCTAGATGTTCGACTCCCAGGCAAAAGGTCATGGATTGGAGCCTCTGGGCATCCTGTAGCCATCCCTGAGCACCTGAGCAAAATGCCTAACCCATACCTGCTCCTTCATAATATATTATATTTTTTTTTTCGAAACAAACAACAATGTTTTCATAATGTTGGTTTCAACAACAGTATTTCCTGTGTTCATTTAACAGTTGTTTTTCTGAACACCTACATCGCGGGATCAAGGACACAAACACACACACACACACACACACACACACAAACACACTCTGTCCTTTTAGTAGACCCTGTACTGTAAACATCAATTAGCACGTTGTATGGTTCGACGTGGGCAGGCTGGTGTTAGAGATGTTTGAGAGAACGACTTATTTGAAATTGCAATCTAAGGTTATTTAGCAGCAGTGTGGTGTAAATCTGGACAAGAAGGGTTCTGCGATAACGGATGCTACAATCAGGGAAACAAAGTGAAATTTAGCAGAGATTGTCTGGGACGTTGTAACACCAGAAAAAATATGACTGGGGCATAGGAGATGGATAATCTAGTTTTGGCAAGAATAAGTACTGACTAAGACAAAATTGCTACCGTTTTTAAGATTATGTCACTTAATGTAGTTAATTGAATTTATAATGACAGCAGTGCTTTACCTAGACTGACATTTATTCATATAAGAAAAGTCCCAATTGGATGTGTATGGCCTCCAAATGGTACTTGAATATATATGGACGTGAAAATGACAACTGCGTCAATCTGAAAACTGGCTTGCTCCGCTCTGCCGGGTGCAAGATAGGGCTGTATATATCACACTATAGCAAATAGGGAACGATTTTGGAAACAGACATAGTTTCCTGAATTACAAACAATACAATTCTACAGCCCCTAGTGGATTATATTCTTATGGATTGTTTAAATTGCTAGAAAGATTGGAATTATGGGACCTTTAAGAGCAGTTAGGGGTTCTGGCATCTTGCTCAAGGATGCAGGTAGACCTCGGGGAAAAAATCCTGGATTTGGAACCTGATTCAGAATCAGCACTAAAATGTAACAAACAAACCATAAGCTTCTTGGTGGAGGTGGTGAAATGGTGTAAAATATGTAGTGCATAAACCAGGCGCCCCTTTAGATCAAGCCACAATCCCCCGTGTGATCAAAATAACAAAGAAATAATTAATGGAATTATTCAGTAATATTGTGCTTTAACTACAAACAAACATGCCGCAGAACAAGAACTAAAATCAGCAGCACATGAACACAATCAGAACACAATCAAAATATCACCAATGTACTTTTTCAGTACGTAAGTCCTTCTCCCAGGGACTTCAAGGTGCAGCCCTTTGAATCCCGCCCCCTATTTCTAAATTCGTCAATTTGATTGGTCAGATGACACCACTGCAGACCCCTTTGCATTTTCAGGAGAAGGGGCTTACATGAAATGAGCAGTTTTGATTGGCTAACAAAGACAGCTCCTTTCCTAACGAGAGAAGCAGCGAGGAGACATAGCTTAAATGTACTTCAAATGTACATATGTATTGTGTGATGTTTATTTGTGAAACTAAACTATGTTTTTGTATAAAAGGGAAAAAGCTTTTTATAACTTATGAATAACTTTTTCTTGTCTCGATTTTGTCACCCCTTCTCTGAAGATGTTCAAAAGCCTTATGGCACACTACTGACACACACACGCACACACACACACACGTGCATGCATGCATACACACATTTTTGTAACCAAATCAAAAACCACACACCTCAATGATAAGTCAGTGGTACCCCCCCACCTCGCCTCCACCACTATAGCTCCAAAGTGAGTGTAGGTGTGTGTGCACGGCGGCTGACTGTGAAGGTCACGCCGCATCACACAACTTCCTCAGGGCACAGAATAAATCAACTCCGTCTCGCACCCCTCCTCTCTAAAAGAGCGAGGGAAGGTGCAAACGTATTTTTGCATGTGTGTGAGAAAGAGAGAGAGAGAAATGGAAGCGCAACGGTAGGAATGAAGAAAGGAGAAAAAACTGGCAGAGAAAATGTGATTTCCAGAACGCTCTCTCTCTCTCTCTCTCTCTCTCTCGCTCTCTCTCTCTCTCTCTCTCTCTCTCTCT
>JAOEHI010001000.1:0-13121 GCA_025447815.1 Percopsis transmontana
GAGACAGAGAGAGAGAGGGAGAGAGAGATAGAGAGAGAGAGAGAGAGAGGGAGAGAGAGAGAAAGAGAGAGACAGAGAGAGAGAGAGAGAGAGAGAGAGAGAGAGAGAGAGAGAGAGAGAGAGGGAGAGGGAGAAAGGGGGGGCAAGCAAAAGGGCCTTTCTATTAATTGCATAATTTCTGTGAAACCACAGCGGTTTTATTTAGTGCAAGCAGAGTATATCAATCTGGCACTCTGAGGCACATTAGCAGAAGTGAGAATGCTCTGTTTTTTTTGCGTTTTTCACCTGAGGATTGAAATATGCTATTTTGACAGACTAACATCATGTCTGAGTGTACCTACTGTGTTTCTCTGGAGCATACCAAAATAGCTGAGCTCATGGGGTGGTAAGATTCTAAAGGTGCTATAGTGTCTGCGCGTTGCTCTGGTCTGACATCATTAGTATTAAGACATTTCCAGGCAGTTTCCCCTCTATGCAATTCGCTTTAAGCAATTTCAATAGTATTTCATTGGACTCTGTGGCCAACCACCACTATCCCTCATATCGTTTACTTCTATATTCCATATCCTCTAACATAAACAGATCATCTCCAGAGCAGTGGTTATTTTTGAGCCATGATCCCCAAGAAGGAAGTGCATGGTTCATTTCTTAGCACAACATAGAGCATGAAAAATATATAGAAACACAATAAATACAATTAAATAGGTAATTTAATTGAACCCACAAACCCACGAGCTTCTGTCTGGTAGTCCAACACCTCGACTATCCAGCCCCTATCCTACAATACATACTGTACATGTATAAACCATGCACCATTAAAAATCACCATTAAAAATCAAGATAATACAACTACACACACACACAGACACACACACACTCACCCTTCATTAGGGCTACACCTTTTCAACTGCTCCATAACACAAATATCTAATTAGCCAATCACGTGGCAGCAACCATATGACAGCAACTAAGGCATGTAGACATGGTCAAGACCACCTTCTGAAGTTCAAACCAAGCATCGAATAGTGAAGAAAGGTGATGTAGGTGGCTTTAAGCATGGCATAGTTGTTGGTGCCAGACAACTATGCAGTTGCAGTATTCCAGAAAGTGCTGATCTACTGGGATTTTCCCGCAAAAGCATCTCTAGGGTTCACAGAGAATGGTCAGAAAAAGAGAAAATTTCCAGTGAGCGGCGGTTCTCTGGGCCTTGTTGATAGCAGAGGTAAGAGGTCAGAGGAGAACAGCCAGACTGGGTCGAGCTGATAGAAGGGCAACAATAACTCAAATAACCACTGGTTAAAACCAAGGTGCGCAGACGAGCATCTCTAAACGCACAACACTTCGAACCTTGAAGCAGATGGGCTACAGCAGCATAAGACCACACCGGGGGCCACTCCTGTACGCTACGAACAGGAAACTGAAGCTACTATTTGCACGGGCCCACCAAAATTTGACAATAGAAGATTGAAAAAACCTTGCCTGTTCTGATGAGTCTCGATTTCTATAATGTCAGTATGGACCAAAATCTCTGAGGGAAGTTTCCAGCACCTTGTTGCATAAAATGTTATCTCACGACCCCCCAGAATCATCCTGCGACCACTTCCGGGGTTCTGGCACACAGTTGGAAATAACTGCTCTAGAGAACAGATACCTGGCTATCTCAGGAAGGGTCCTCTTGATGCACTTGAGAGTTTTTTTCATCAAGGAGGAGTTTTGAAGGAGGAAGAATGGCCGGATGAGCCTTCGTACTCTGAGTTTCTGTAGGAACAGATTACAAAGTAGGAGCAACCTTGTTATTTATTAGCCCAGGCAGAGTCTGAGAGGTTGGGATAGCGTACAGTACAGCGTCTTAATGCTATGGTGTCTGAAGGCCCATATTGTTCATTGTTTGATTGGATAATGATAATGGTATATCGATTGAAACACAAACACATGAACTCACCTCATCACAATTCATGCTAATGGATAACACCCAATCAATAATGGAGGCAGAGAGGACTAGCATGTATCCAATAAGCCATTTGCTCTTTCTGAACTCCTCCCAGCCAATCAGATAGCTCTGATGACAGAACAGTTGAACTGGTCAGTATAGATCCAACAATGGGGCAGATTAGATGGGCAGTCTTACTAGCGGGGGGGGGGGTTTGACCCAAGCTACTGAAGGTGGGGAGGGTGGGCATTTACCTTGACAGCCAGGTCTAGGCAGAAGATCGCGAGGCACACCCACTCAATGCTTTCCGTGACACCACAGGGAAATTCCACGGGGGCCAGGCCGAGCCGGGGGTCCGAGGAAATGGACAGGGAGGACGGGCGCTCCACAAAGGCCAGCAGCAACACCACAGCAATCGTCGTGCCCAGCCCCCTTAGAGGGAAGGATGCGTGTGAGATAACAGCCTCCCTTCCTTTGACCCCGTGGCCAAATGTGGTTTAGGCTCCCAGTGTTTCTGGATGCATGCAATAGGTACAGCCATAAGTCATGTGCTGTATGTACAATATGTATTCAGGGATATCTCAACTCATTGCACGCATAATGTATACACACACATTGTGCGTGCATACATGGGTGGAATTTCCCCCCTCGGTGGATTAAAAGCTAACTCAGCTCAACGCTCTCTTCAGACATTAACAGAGGAACGGCAGAACACGCTGGCACTAGAACAGAAGAGCAGAAGTCAGTAACACCCTGTAGACCACAAGGGAGAGACACTTCTGTAGTGAGCGCACCCACCCCCTCTAACTCACCACTGACATATCCTTGAGTAGTAGCATCGATAGAGGCGAAGTGAGCGGGCATCTACCCGGTGGTTGATCGACCGGTACTGCACAAAACACAGCCATGTTCTCAGGATACAGTGCATACACAAGGGCCAATCAATCTGTGCTGCCTCAACGTCCTACATCTACTGTTTACATTTACAGGTACAGCATTTAGCAGACGCTTTTATCCAAAGCGACTTACAATTAGTTAATTTGTGAACTGGTTAACCGCCAGTTTTTGCAAGCACATAACATTCTCCTAGAATAAGGACAGCATCATGTAACAAGGTTACTTCACCTCTGCATTTGCAGAACATTACTCGAAAGTTATCATTCGCTCCTCAAACCGTCAATAATTTTAATAATCGAAAGTTATCACTCTTCAAAAAGTCTATAATTGCTAATCGCAAAAATGCTTACTATTCTAAGAGCTGATCTAAGAGTAGAAAGAAGGTTGTTATTTTTTCCCGTTACCTGGATGGCATCCTCGATGAACACAACCGCCTGCTGGAGGTCGAGGGCCTCGTTCTCTGTGGAGGACACAGAGAGACGCATCACCGTATACCTTCTACAACTAAACATCACAACCACTCACTCACACATTCACAGTATGTCTTCGGTTGAACAATATGTCAGTTTAGCATAACTTGTGGGTGTAGGAAGCATATGCTATGTGTGTGTATGTATAGTCTACTATAGACAGATAGATCGATAGAGGATACAAATGCAATAGCCTACAGTAGGACAAATTGTATTCTTAACTTTTATGTATTCTCATAACACTGTCGTTTGATGCCTATTTTTGCCCCAACGCGTTGTGGGCCACAACTTGTGGCCGCCTGTGACGTTAATCTTTCCAGGCAGCCGTTCATACTAGCGGTCATAATGACTAAGCGTGTCCGTTTCCCTCCACAAACGCTATACTGCTGCTGACAAGTGTCACACCACGATGTGTCATTTATGGCGGGTCCTAAACTCAGGGCAGCATTTAAACGGTTGGAGACCCCACACGCGTGTGTGTTGCACACTGTGAAGCACAGACCGCATTTAACGGAACACAGCCACACCGCTAAGACAGACATTGTCAGTTTATCACTCTACGCACAGGAGTGAAATAGAAAAGACACACACACACACACACCATTTGAATGATCGATCTTTTTCTAACATTGAATGTTTTAACGCAGCCAGCGTTTTTTTATTAAACTGCTTGAAACATAATGTGTATGTCTATAGATACCATTTGAGGAGGGGGGATAATGTGTGCATACATTGATATAGGGTGAAGTCAGGAATATTGGCCACATTTTTGGCAATTCACCATAAAAAAAACAAAACATGAATGCACAAAATCGTATCTGGCCCATTTTAGTTGATGGCCCATTTTACCTGACTTCACATACATGTGAACATTTTGGAAATACCGTCTAGACGACAGAAACATATCTACAATATGGACATTATCTCAAGAGTTCATAATGCTCGCTGACGCCGGATCTCAGTAAAGTAGGCTACCTACTACTGTACATGCCCACATACACATATAAACGCACACCGGAGAATACAATGCCATTTTCCTACAGTATGCGAATTTGCATATGACAAAGAAGACACCCGACACTTGTTTTCCATAAGGATGTTAATAGAACTGTCGTTACGTAACGACTTCCCCACAGCTGGCTGCGCAGTACTTACCCCCTTCGACAGTACACGAACCCCCGGTGACCGAAGACATTCGTCGCGTCCGGGAGTGAACATGTTCCGAATCCGTGGAGGACGGTCTGGCGCCATAATCTGTCGAACCGTGCCTGGTGCTGTCCGGCAGCAGGCGCTCGGTTTCCATGCAGAAAAGTTTGAGAACAGATCGAAACTAGCTAAATAGTATAAAGTACTTACTAAAGAGAAATCTATTCCAAGTCACACGTGGCTTGGATCGTCGTAGCCTATAATGCTGCTGTAAGAGAACCTGATTTTATTTACCAGACAAAGAATACCCATTAACTGTCATATTCCTGTAATCTCAAACGGCACAAAAAAAAAACCTGGTGGAGGAAATCTGTCTGTTGTATACTCCACCCTCCCTTGCGCGTCCTGGAGTATCACTACATTATCAGTAACTTTACAGAACAATTCTGTTAACAAGACGCAAGGGGCGCAACAGACACAGCTCAAACAAACATCTCTGAGAACGTGTAATGAAAAATAATACAATTACAATTGAGCAGACGCTTTTATCCAAAGCGATTTACAACATGGTGCTATTGCATGGAGCAGATAGGGGTTAGGCATCTTCCTCAAGGATGCTTACATGTAGGCAAAATCTGGGATTCGAACCCACAATCTTCCGGCTGGGAGTCCAACACCTAGGCCATTATAAATATATGACTAATTTACTTTCCACACACACAAAAAACTCTCATTCATTATATCATTGGATATAGGCTAGTCAAAAAGGATGTTCTTTATTTCTGTTACAACATCAACATTAATTTTCATATCTTCATATAGTGAGATATTAATACGATTTATTGTAGCTTGATAACGTGATTGATTTTTTTAATGTGCTTCATCCAAAGTTCCCTTTAATTAGGATAAATATATCCAAATACATTTTAGATTTATTTAGATTATGGTATTGTGTATTTATTGTACGCAGTTGTAATAACAAATGAACATACAAATAAACATATTATACTCTTTTTCGGACCTTGGTTTTGCCACTTGGTAAGGCAAGGCCAATCAATCCCAGAGGTTGTAGTGACTTTGCACACAAAGGACTGTTGATCAAAGATGATTTAGATTCTCAGGGACGGTGCTTAACGTTGCGTCATACTGTAGGTCACAGGTATCTTACTGATGGTTGCCGTTTCCTGCCTCCATCTGAGACACCTTGGCAAAGACAAAAAGCTAAATGTTAGTCACAAAACAAAACTCAAAATATAAATAACCGTCAGTAAAACCCACAATAACACAGTATTGATCATAGTGACCACATTGACTGCTCAAAACTGAGCTGCAATATTGTCAGTTACAATTCAGATCTCATTTATATAATTACAATTAGGTCATTTAGCAGAGGCTTTTATCCAATGCTGCTAATACATGAGGCAGATAGGGATTAGGCATTTTGCTCAAGGATGCCTACAGGTAGGCCAAAGGCAAAAGTTTGGGCCAAAAAAGTTTGGCCCAACAACAACAAACAAATAAATAATTTTTGAAGTGACAACAATACAACCTCTGCAGCAAATTATGTAGTGACAGCTTAATGACCACACACACAACGTCTTTCAACACTGATTTTACACATATTTATGTATAGATATCCATTCACTTCGAAGTCTGAGCGATCTGTTGTAGTTCCCAAGTTCCCTCTAGTTCCTCTCTAGTGTGTTCATTGTGTTTAGTGTGTTCTGTTCCCTGCCGGCCTCTGCTCTGGTTTCCCTGTTTGTTTTCCCAGCACCTGGTTCCTGTTGCGTCTCGTCTCCCTTACTGTTCTGGACTTCCTGGTTTGCTTTTTTACTGGGTTTTTTTTCTGACGTGACAGATTTTAGTCCTGTTTCGACCTTTTGGACTTTGTGCTGCGTTTTAAATCCTGTTTTAAAGCCTGACCAAAACCACAAGCCAGGTGTGGCTTCTATGCAGGCTTGTGGTTTTGGTCATTGTTAAGACTCTTATTACAGTTATTTTCCAAGATGTTAATTCAGCCAAAAGGGGTGTTACCAAGAACCACAGTGCTAAAGGGAATGTTTAATACCTGGTCATCGATGCATCTGAACTGCCAGGTCCATCGGGTATTGTAGAGGAAAGGTCGTAGGTCAAAACGGTTATCGTCGGGGCTGTAGCTCTCAGCGTGGTAAGACGGTGTGACCGTAGTCATCTTGTGGCGATTCACCGAGTACATTCGAAAGAAGTGCTTCACCTTCAATGCAATCTGAACCAGGAGGACGAAATAAAATGTGATATTTATGTGCAGATTAAAAAAGCCCATTATTAATACGTTGAGATAGTCAGGTAAAGGAACCACAACCACAGGAAGGCAATAACTCTATTTAAATCGCACAATGCGTTAAGTTAAACATAAACATAAACATAAACAGGGTTTCAGGTATTTTAAGTACTACTATAAAACTATGTTTTCCAGAGGGTATTTCTTTATGTGCTGTATACATGCTAGTACTTGAATAGAGTCATTGTTATGCCTCTGGTCACCATGCAAGAAGTACTGTATGATAGTTTAGATTAGATTAAACTAATCTAAGTCAGCCTTGACCTTCAGACTGGTCTCTTGTCTCCTCAGAACCTCAGAACAACCTCAGAACTTCTACTGCTGCACCATCGAAGAGCATACTGACCAACCGCATCACCGCACGGTATGGCAGTTGCTCTGCTGTGGACAGGAATGCACTGCACACGTGCTCATTGCTTCCCCCCTGTGGCCACATATTGACACAGCGCCACTTAAGACTGACCTGCAGGGGAGAGAGCGTGTCTCTCCAGGTGTGTACGAGTTTACAGAACATGCTGTAAGGGCCGCACTTGGAGATCTTCCTCAGCCGCCCAATCACAGACAGCTCTGAGTAGGTCATCCCCATGTCCGCCTAAAAGGGAGGGCCAAAATGTATGTGTGTGTATGGGGAGGGACAAAGCGGCAACATTCCAGTCTTAGATATGAAGCCAATAAGGAAGTGCCAAAACCTGCAGTTCCTCGAATGGCCACTTGAGGCTGGCTCCAAAAGCGAGTCAATCCCCATAGCCCCCCTTGTTAAAATGTCTTTACAGCAGAAATAAACATGTTTACAGCCTGGTACAAAAAAAACACTTATTTATACAGTCTATGGGAGGGACACATAGAATGTGACCACAAAAAAAAAACAGAAGCGGTGGGGGGGGTGTTTTAGGAAATGTAGAAGCGAGGAGAGCGGTAGATAGAGATGAGTGAGAAGCGTAGCCCTCATTTCTCTCTATAGATCCATAATCTTAATATTATGGACAACTGTTCCAACTCGCATCATCCGCCTGAGACAGCGGTCATTACCTCATCAGTCTGCGACACCTGTCCGTCTGTCAGGGGCTCCAGTTCAGCTGTAGGTGGAGCCACCAGAATGCTACAGCAGGAAGTGAAATCACACAGGTTAACCTTATAGACCTGCACAGGATGTCCCCTTTACAACCATATTTATACCCCCACCTCCCATCATAATAATAATAATAATAATAATAATAATAATAATAATAATAATAGTAATAGCAGCCTAGATATGTAGGATCCAGTGGTTTTATGGCACTGTTCCCTGCATCCAAATAAAATGAATGGATCCCACGTCTTCCGATGGTGGGCTTTTATTTTGAAAGGTGCGCAGGTGTTTTGAACAGTGCATTTAGACATTGTGGATTACTGCACAAATTGTTTTGTGAAAAAAATTATAATGGTTTGGAAATTAAATTATTTTGGGTCGTGACTTAATGACAAATGTGGGTCCCGAGGTTAGACAGGATGAGATCAATTGTACTAAACTAACCAACTTAAATCTCAAACATCGTTATTCATTCTCAAATCAATACACTCAACTCTTATTGGGTTTTTAATCAGTGGTCGGCTGAGATGATGATAAGGTAGCGATTCCAACAATGCAAACAATCCGTATTCCTCTATCTACTGCCCTTGTTTTCCCGTCACTACAGATACTAGCAGATATTATCAGGTGACCCTATGTTACCCTCGGAGAGCGCTGAGCTGAAAGTGATCCACGCAGTACAACAGGAAGTTCTTCAGGTCTGTTTTGCTGATCCCTCCTATTGGGTTGACGTCGGCACTGGAGCAGTCGTACTTGGTGAAGTACCCTGTCAGACTTGGCAGGATCAAGACAAGGGTTGACAGATCGAGGCTGAAACTATTCCACTGACAGAAGTGGTTCGTCTCATGCGAAACAATGTTCCCTGGGTGTGTTCAGCTGGTTAGCAGTGTCTACTAAGCGATTCAAGCACAGTGCATGTTACTGTGACTACGTTGCTATGAATCACACTGGGTTTTGGGAGTACGGCCCCTTGACGGGACCCTTCCCCATTTGTGTCAGGAAGGGTCCCTCGTCATTGAAACTAGTGTTTGCATTAAACAGCAAAAGGGAAACTCCAGAAAACCCATGTCCCTCTGCTCTACCACTCACTCCCGTCCACACTTGCACAGCTGTGTTTCAAAACAGTGAGCTGTGGAGAAAGGCTGTGGTTCTGGGGCGCTTTATAAAACACAACCAAGGACTGCACATTTATTTTGTTCTATCCCTTCATCTGTCATGGGGAGTAGTCACAGGTGTTCTTGAAGCGCGTCTATCCAAGTAATTGCAATGTACATTTCTCTCTACTAGTGAACCCTCGCCAGCGACGGTTCACTCACACCTTCAGTACCTCTCATCCACGTTGGCAGAGCCAAGCACCAAAAGACCCCCTGGCTTGCCCCGGCCCCACAGGCTGAGCTGGGCAAAGAGGTAGGCCAGCACCATCCTGACACGGGCCTGGAGGAACAAGGACACGCGCAAGGACATGCACATCTTCACATATTGGCAAACTGGGCAATTGGGACTTATTTAGAAGAAGGGGTAGAGACAGGCGCTAGTCTGACCGACCTGTACATTCTGGAGCGCCAGGTTCTCTCTATTGCTCCCTCCGTTGGCACGAAACTGAGGCCACTTCCCCGTAACCACGGAGAAAATACCCAGCATGCCTTTCACTGCCATGTCTATGTTGATGTTCATGTGAGAGCTGTCGAGAAACGCACAGAAAAAGTGAGATTTGATCCCAGAACTGCACAGCCGAGGTGGGGTTTCACATGTTTAGAGAAAAACATTCTGAACAGACTAGACTCTAGAGAATACAACCTGTGTGCACTGTTGCAGCTATATTTTACAAGGTGAAAAGCTACTATGTACTATGGTCTAACACTGCAGTTTGTTAATAGCAATCACGGAAGTTACTGTAGCGAAGAATAAAACCACATGCCTAGATTTTAATTCTGAATTATTGTGGAAGGAAATCCTTTATAGACTGAGATAGAGTATGTGCTCTTAGCTTGAATACACATGCTTTGCAACCTTAGATGGATACCCTCTGTTCTCTTAGATAGTTAGTATTACATATTGATGTTTCAATCACCTCAATTCAATACCTACAGTAATACTGATATGTGATATGTGCTTTAGCTTTGAAAAACAAGCCACAGTTGCTTCCAATGGATATAAAGATAAACTGTTACAGATTATCCTTTGTCAGAGAGTAACAGGCTTCACTTGAATGTACGGCACTACTCTCATGCATGTATTAAACTTTAGGTTGTGAACAGAGAAGTGATTAGAAATAAAAGACTATGAAGTTTGGGTTTCTGGCTCTGCAAGAGATGTCTTAATTAACCAGAAAAGCACAAATGTATCCCTATATCTGTTGACATTTATTTATCAAAACAAATGACCCATGCATTCCCGTAACAGTACCTCAGAGTAACCGTAACTCATTTCACATTTTGAGTTCCTTTTAAACCTGGCATTTCCTGGCACCCCTGCCATCTGATAATAATCCCCAGCTGGTTTACCAGCACTGCTAACCTGCCGATCTGGTCGGCCAGCTCCTTGGCCCTGTTCCGCGTGGCATCGGACGAGTTCTCGCTGGCCATGTAGCAGGTGGTGAACACGCGACAACACAGCTCCCTGGGCACCTGGGGGACGTAGGACGGGTCCCCGACAACCCTCCGCACGTCCTGCAGCACCTGGCTGTCTGGACGGGAGGGAGGGAAAGGGGTCTTGTGTCACGCTGTCAAAGTGCAACGCTAACATGCTAATGCTAATGCTAATTAAAAGTTGACGTTTAAAAGCAGCAGGGGGGCGGTACTTACTGCCATCCCGTGCTGCCTGGCAGAGCAGCGCGCACATGGAGTGGACGATGCACGACGTGGAGGAGCTGTCCACCCCTCCACTTAGAGGCAGCAGAAACCCGGCCTGGGAGAGCAAACACCACGGAAGCACCACCATAATAATAATACATAAGCTGTATATGCTGTTCCTAAAGGCGTCTTTTAAAAGCAATTATGTCTAGATTGTGTAGAAAATGAAGGCAACATTTCACCTATATGTATGGTTACATCATATGGTGACGTGTTCCATTACGGAATTGTAGAAACCCACTATAGTTACCCATGTCTCAGAATTACATTTTTTCACAAGCAAAGTAACAGTCAGCTAGCGTTTTTGCTCACAAAGGTAGGCCTTAAAATGATGGGTGGACCCTGAAGACCTCAGAGGCAGGCCTCTGTATGTACTCTTCCCTTGGCCAAGCGTTAAACGAAATTACTCACTTGTTTCACTTGTTTATTTAAGACAAAGTGTGATCCTAAGAGAATCCAAAACATAGGTCTGTGTGAAGAACTATATTGTTTGTTACTTCCTTCATTGTTGAAGGATTTGACAGGATTCCAATGGGTTCCAAATTGGCTATTATTCTGAATTGCTATTATTCTGTAATTTATGAGGAATGCGTAGCACAGTAAACATGCAAGTTAAAACAAAGTGGGAATTAAATAATGTCTTGCAGCTTGGAGGAGAATGGTAGACCCACATCCTGCTAAGCCGAAAACCAAATTCAAATAAAACAAAACCTGTGAAGCCACATGACATTTATGATTGGTCGACGTTTATTTCTAATAAAATTCATTCTGTTTGTTTAAGTCAGCATTCAGTTATTTGCTGGAACTGCTACTGAAATAGTTCCTACCTACCTGCCCACTTCTCCTGAGGTAGTCCCATAGCCAGCAGGCAGGGCCTAAGCTATAGAACACATTGTTGAAACGTCAGAGTCACACACAGCCAACAACACAGTAAACCTCTATACAGTCTATACATGTGGGGCAGGTTGCAATTATTGGCAGGGGGGGGGCAGAGCAGAGTCAAGACGGGCACTGAACACAAAGGTGATATTTGCTGACAGTAGTTCAGCTCAACTGAGAGATTAAATGATGACTGGAGGCAAAACACTAATTCTGCTCAGGTACTGTGCATGTATACACTACATGTGGAAATGACCTGGCAAAACTACTACTACTACTACTACTACTACTACTACTTCTACTACTACTAACCAGTTGCCAAGCTAGGCTAACTAATTTCTTACAATAAGGCTGGGCTACAATTGCATGCTTGAGACTTTATAATATTTAAGAAAGTGTCAGCTACTCATTTGAATATACTTTCAACCACTCTCTTCATGTAGGCTAAACTTCCACTCTATAACCTTGTTGTTATTTTACAAGCGCCACCAAGAGGATTTGTGAAGTAATAGCTTTTAATTTTACCCATTATGAGGGGACCCCCACCAGGGCTTTCTAATCAAGTATAGCTTGTACCTGATCTCTTCCTCTGGGGTGTGAAACTGCCACGTGATTGGCTGGTGGGTAGGGAGGTACACATCATCACCACTGGACAAACAGAAGTCAACTTTGACCCTGTGACACGGTCTGGGCTCAAATTCCTAGGATCAGTAAAAGAAAGCAAAGCATGTAGAACAAAGATAAATAGTGTTATATAGAAATAAATATATAACAAATAACAATAACAACAAAAAGAAATAAATATAATTATTGATTATATTTGATTATGTGGATATCTGATGGTTAGGCATGTCTTGGGCTGTCTCCAGGATGCATCAACTTAAAAGACAACAAGCCAAGCACATCTGTTGGCTGCAGAAAGGCCAGTTAGCTAATTAATGACATCTAAAAACCAAATTGCAGGCCTGCTATTTTCGTTCGGGGTCAACACCCCTAGAGCAGTAGTCGGTAGACACACTCAACTGTGAACAATGTTCAACTCAACTCAAATACATGCCAGCACGTACACAAACGCACTGCTGTGAAGTCACATAAATACAAGCATTCAAGGCTAAAATGGCGCTTAAAAGAAGAGAGACTAAGAGAGTCCTAAACAGGTCCTTAAGAAAATTGTCTGGGAAAATCAAAGAGGACACATACTTGCCCAAATATTTGTGTGCAGTGACCAAAGAGTTTCTGTTGTCTCACCATGTGTGGTTGGCAAACCTCTCCTCTGTAACTACGCACATCTTCAAGATCAAGGGTAGCTGTCACAACCTCCTGCAACACCAAAGCACACACACAATCACACACACAATCACACCAACCCAGTTGTTTTGTGTTTATATAGGCGTTGCTTTGCAAATCAGAAGGGGCTTGTGCAAGCAGATCTTCTTTCATTCCGGCCCTATGGGCCCTAGGTATCTCTGGAAAGATATGGTATCTGACTTAGTAATATATATATATATATATTACTAATACAGATACAATAAATCAGATACCATTAGTAATATATATA
>JAOEHI010001003.1:0-13120 GCA_025447815.1 Percopsis transmontana
GAGTTAAACACTTACACACATACATAATGCATCTGTCTTTTCTATCTTTTCACTGCAGCTCTGCATCGCGATGTAACATTAACGTTATTACTTTAAAAAGTAACAGCAGCAGAAAAACTGTTTCGACTGTGATGGTTTAACTTTGCAATCAATCCGCGTTTCAGCAGAGGCTGGGATATAGAAGTAGCCGAGCCTATTTTAACTAAGCAAAGCGCTGTAAAGTGAACTGTCTATAGTGCGATAGAACAATAAAACCCTAAATGGACCACCCACTGTCAGCGCTGGCCTCTGAGACAATAGCTGACATTGCTGCAAATTTATCTAATGATCCTGTCCATTAGCTTTGATCCATGTACGGATTTTCAGAATGTCAGGAAGCACAAATATTTATGTAATATTTCAGCGCGAAAACTATAGCTAGCTAGCTAGCTGGGAACAATGAAAAGGGGATTTTAAGATTTTAATTCTTGCATGTTTTTTTGTTGTGTATGATCACAGTTCATGTGTGGCCGTGTGGGGAAAGTTTAAGATAGGCTGTTAGAGTAAAAAATATTGCGCTAGGCTACTTCATAAGATAGTAAGAAAAAAATATTAACAAATTCCTGCAAATGCAGTTAAGAAGTTCAAGTTCATGATATATTTTTAGGAATAAAAATGTTTCAAAATATCCCTCCCTCTGTTTTTTTCACAAATCGCACTCTTGTTATATGAATATGAAATTATTATAATATTAAAAAATTATATTTAGAAAAACAGATGTGCATTGTGAAGGGGCCGTAGACGAGCAAAACAAAGTTGGTTTTGAAAAGTTAATTTTAATGTTTTATCTGAGGCCGTTTTTGTATGTTTTGTATGTTTTCTTTTCTTTGACAAACCACCTCATTTGAGGCCGATCAGTCTGATGCCTTTTTCCTGATGGCTTTTTGTCAGAGGCTGTTTTGCCTGATGACCAATTGAAGGCTTGACAATGTTTTTTCATGGGACCCAAAGCCATTTAGTCTGAAGAACGACGCTGTATTGTCTGATATCTGAGAACTGACGCTGAGGTTTGAGGATATCCTAAAATGTACACCATACCTACATCATACAGAGTTATGACATCAATGATGTCAATTTCCACCATGATAGATTTTCCGCCATCTTCAAGTTTCTGGAAAACCTTTTACCAGCCCATTGTCATGAGATCAGTTATCAGTTATCAGAGATCAGTTATCAATTATGCGTCTGTTTGGCGAATAGTATTTTCATCAGATAAATGACATTCCTTTTAATGCGATGAAAAATTGTGCTTACTGATGTACAGAAATATTCGTATAAATTCTAACAATATTTTCATCAATATTTAAGACCCTCTAAATACAGTACCCCAAGTAAATTAAACTTCAGGGATATTAAGCTGTCTAGTTAGGAAGCATAAATGATTGTGAATCAATGTCACCTGTTTTGGTGCAAATGAAAGTGTGCACTGGAGAAGCAACAGCAAGACAACCCCAAAAAAGGTAATGATTTTGCAGGTGGTGGCCACAGACAATTGCTCTCTCCTTATCCTACCTGACTGATTCTTCTCTAGTTTTGCATTTTGCTAGTGCCTTTCTCACTACTGTTAGCATGAGGCAGTCCCTGCAGCCCATTCAGGTTGCACAGGCATTCTAGCTCCTCCAGGATGGCGCATGCATATGTGTCATTGCAAGAAGGTTTGCTGTGTCTCCCAGTACAGTCTCGAAAGCATGAAGGAGATACCAGGAGATGGGCCGTTACACAAGGAGAGCTGCATGGGGTAGGGCATCAATCCAGCAGCAGGACTGGTATCTGCTCCTTTGTGTGAGGAGGAACAGGAGGAGCACTGCCAGAGCCCTACAAAATGACCTCCAGCAGGCTACTGGTGGGCTGACCAACCTGTCAGAAACAGATTCCATGAGGGTGGCATGAGGGCCCTTTGCTCATAGATCAGCACCATACAGCTCGATTGGCATTTGCCAGAGAACACCAGAATTGGCAGGTCCGCCATTGGTGCCCCGTTCTCCTCACAGATGAGAGAAGGTTCACATTTCACATTGAGCACATGTGACAAACTTGAAAGAGTCTGGAGATGCTGTGGTGAACATTATGCTACCTGCAACGTCATCCAGCATGACCGGTTTGGCGGTGGGCCAATGGTGGTCTTGGGAGGCATATCCTTGTAGGGTTGCACAGACCTCCACATGCTAGCCAACATTACCCTGACTGCTGTTAGGTACCGGGATGAAATCCTCAGACCCATCGTCAGACCTTATGCTGGTGCAGTGGGCCCTGGGTTTCTCCTGGTGCAGGACAATGCCCGGCCTCATGTGGCCAGAGTGTGTAGGCAGTTCCAGGATGAGAAGAAGGCATTAATGCCATTGACTGGCCCTCACATTCCCCAGACCTGAATCCAATTGAGAACCTATGGGACGTTATGTATCGGTGCATCTGATGCCGCCAATTAGCACCAAAGACTGTCCAGTAGCTCACTGATGCCCTGATCCAGGTCTGGGAGGAGATCCCCCAGGACTCCATCTGCCCATACGTTGTCGGGATTGGTGCATACCATGGACAATATAATTTTGTTGACCAACCACAGCTATTTGTTGAGCGTCTTTTCAACATTATTCAGCCAAAGCATCTCCTTCAAAAGACTGATGCAAACAATAATTTACTCTGCGCTCTTGTTCCTTTTGCCCCCTAACAAATAATCACTGAAAAGATCACTGAAGTTATCTTCACTACACCTCCAGTTTGTGTTATGTGGCTCCTCTTTCTGTGATCTGTAGCACCGTGCTTGTATAACAACTACATTGGACACTACAAAAAGAACATACATGTAACAAACATGAATAAATATTAAACTACCATGACGTGTTATGACAGTGAACAATTGGATCGTTTAATTACACACTTTATTGAAGTGCATTTACAAGCTGTTAAGTGACTTGATTAGATGTAACGTAGCTAGCTGACATTACCTTCATAATTAAAAAAACTGCTCATTGAACAGTTCTAAATATATTGTAAATATACTTGGGCCTTTAGTAGTATAATCATTGTAATCCCTTAACATTCAATTAATATCTTATTATAATTTTTTTGTTTCATGTTCATTATGTGTTAAAATAAAGTGCAAATTTGATATAATTATATATATATATACTAAATAATTAGATTATTTATTTTTGTATTATTTGTGAAAAAATCCAAAATGTATCATGAATATACACAAGATTTTGTTTTGTATTTTGCAAAACAGTGGTGTCCAGTAAGGGTTGACCAATTATTGGAGCAGATATTCAGCATTTTTACGGTTATCGGTATCAGTATTTTTTCTTTTAATCCGATTGCCGATACAATACATTTTATAATGCGTAACTTTAGCTCTGATGCAGCCGCCTCACAGCTAATTTGAGGGAAGCTGTGTTCCGAGATCAGTCCTCTACTCTGAAGTTGCAAAAAACACCACAATCTATTGAGATCTATTAGGGCTGTCAAAGTTAATGCGTGCAATTTGAATGGCAAGTTCAGTTATAAATCATTACACCAACTATAGGCAGCCTTCTGTGTTTGCTTGCAGCCTAACCCAATTTTGTTCCGAGGTAGATCAGCTGTTCGTTTCCTATGAGGGGTGGAAGATATAAAAATTATTTGATTAAAATGGGGTTGATAAATTGTCATGTGAATTAAAAATGAAGTTGATAAAAGAGCATTTGTTATAAATATATGAATTGTAAGGTTCACATTATTTGATAAAATCAAAAGGTCATTTTATTAAATTGTTTTATTAAAGAGCCGTATTACAACCAGTTCTCTTTCAATAAACATATGCTTAAAGACATTTTAACAAAGTTGTGTTGGAGTTTATGTCATTCAAAATTTTGACACCAATATTTTCATTTTTATTGCAAATGTATATCGGTTCCAAATATCTGTTATCAGTCTCTTTGATTACTAATCATCGATATCAGCATCGGCCCTGAAAAATACTTGACACACAACTTGACCCCAAGTGTCAAGTTGTGTTCAGTTCATAAACTGTAGGTTTTCGCTCCCTCCTATAGCTTGATGCTGTGCTGTTGCTCATGCATGACAGCTGCAGGACAGCAGCAGCCCGGACCATACGACTATGTTGCTTGTTTGGTCATGAAAAATTATCGTCTAAATTGTCTATATTGCCATTCTAAAAAAGAATCAATGTACAGTAGCACCAAGGGTATATTACGAAGCAACATGTAAGCCACGTGTGGCATCTAGGGTGACTCTGAATAGTCAACTATTCTACGATTTGATATAAGGAGCCTGATTCGACGGTCATATTGTCGCAAAATGTGAAAACAAGGATCATTCCACTCCGGCTATATGGGGGAGCTGAATTTTACATAGAATTACTTAGTTTCTCCAAATGAATCATGATTTATAGACTATTTTGCTATAAATGGCAGCCTATTAGTGTAAATAAAAGTTTGAAATGCATTTGTTTTATTCACTTCAAGGCCGATTTTTCATACGTTTGCATAGCCATTAAATGTCTTGAACCAATCATAATGAACCATGATGTCACATGACAGAAGCGGAACAAGCCTTTTTTATATTTTGTAGAAGCCAGTAAAAGTTTTGATAATGGCCACAAAGTCTACACAATTAAGAAAACATATAGTAAAGTATTGCTGCAAACCTCTGACATGAATATAGTAATTTAAGCATTTAATCGTTTTATTCATGTTAACAAGATAGCATTAGCATTACAAGGCATGCTACTAGCTCACATCTCCAATATTTCTACAATATTTGAACTAGGTAACGGTCATCCTGAAACACTGCCTGAAGTTTCTGCTGTTCCTGAGCACTCCCATAGAGATTTATTTTATAATCGTCGCTAGATTATTATTCAGTCAGTCAGTCCACCCATGTCTTGTCCTTTTCATCGACGGTGTGAAATTCCTGTGGGATTATGTTTGAAGATTCCAAATGTTGCATCATGACAAAACTCGACAAGCCGCAGGTAAACCAGTGTTTTTTTAATTCTGGCCCGCCGTAGCATGTTATGATTGCTGTTTCTGTGAGGAAGTTCTGAATTGTAACATATTCGTTGTTCAATTTGTGTTGGTGGCTACTCTCGAAAACCCAATTTATTTTCATGGGAAAACGCATTGGTTCCGGAAGTCCATATACTGTACATCGGCATGCTGATGTCAAGCAACTCATGAGGTTGCAGCTCACGCACGCATGCACACACACGCATATAAATACCTCTTCCTGGAAGAGATTTTGTCTATTCTTCAGAGCTCTCAATCGGTTCTGTTTGTCTTCATGTTCCAGGTGTTCATCAGGAGGCTGGAAGTAGCCAATCAGATCCTGCAGGCTGAGATTGACTGATTCGATTGGCAGGTCAAGAGCTGAGATCTTCCCTTTCTTACTGAGCATATCGAGACCCCTGTCAAAAAGATGGAGGTTAGACCCTCTTATCTAGTGGTTAACACTTTATAATCATGATTAATAAATCATTAAGTCATTTGTACACACTTTGTCTATGTTCAAAATAATGTTTTATAAAGGGCAGCCAGGCACCACCAGACTTATTAATGATGATTAATGAAGTGGGTTTGTGTGTGTATGTGTCCATGTGCACACGTATCCACCTGATGAAGCGGTTGAACAAAAACACAGTGCTGCGAATTACTCTGGCCGTGCGACTCTCTTCATGCTGTGAGCGAGAGAGCGTCAGGCCATCATCCATGTGACCCTCATGGTGCATGATAGCCTAAAACACATGACTACATGTTAAAACAACATTTACAATGTCATCCTTCACCCTGAGGTGAGAAGATGGCAAGACATTTTAGTTGCAATTTAATCATTAAAGGTCCTCTATTGTGAAATGTAATTTTTTCCAGTTGTGTAGTCTGAATGGGCCTGAAATTGCTGGACTAAATTTTAAATTGGTCTAATCATTTAACCAAGTTAGGGCATGTTTAAAAACAGTACAACACAACTGAAAGTGAATGTTCAGCTCGAAGGGAGAAAAGTCTTTCCAAAATGGAAAATAGAATATGGAATGGTATGAGGCCTTTATTTAGCATATTCTCCGGCGGACTTCTGCATTTAGAAGACGTGCAGTTCATAGGCCCTATTTTAACGATCTAAGCGCACAGTCTAAAGCTCATGGTGCAAGTGCATTTAGGGCATGTCCAAATCCACTTTTGCTAGTTTAATGGCGTTGCAGCACCAGGCGCATGGGTTCAAAAAGGTTGTATTTAGTATCTTGATTGTTTGTGGGTGTGTTTTGGGCATAACATGCAATAAACCAATCAGAGGTGTCATCACCCATTCCCTTTCAAGAGCCACCAAGTAGCTTCTCTGCAGAGGAAACTGATCTGCTTGTGTGCAAAGTGAAAGCGCGCAAGCAGACCATCTACGGCATCAGCAGAATTCCAGCAGGATAAAATATCTTGATGTACAATATATAATCTTTCACGTTGTAATCTTTTTATTTTTTATATCTTGGATGTTTGTGCACTGGTGCACGTCCTTGTGTGTGTAACAAGAGTGGCAGCGATTTGCACACACACCTATGAAGGCGCATATTAGCCTATTATCTTGACAATGCGCACGTAAAATAATAATAAATACTGCACCATTGACTTGACCAGGTATTTGTTGGTCAATCGCTTTCCACTGCGTCAACAATATGCCTGACCACACCTCATTTTAAGACCAACACGCTCAGATGGGCATAAGTGCATTTGCTTGGTGCCACTTGAGTACCTATCTTACTCGTGTAAGATATGGCCCTATGGCTATAATTTATCTTTGAAATAATCTCTTAAATAATTAGAAATTAGGACAAATTGATCATAGAATAATGCAAACACACCTGCACATTGTGCTACCATATGACGTGACTTGGGGGTGTGTTCACAGCGTTTCCACAACATAACCAAGAGCAGCCTATTCAAAATACTCTGGTCCATAAACTACCATTTCAGGATCATATGATCCTGAACATAACTTAGCCCCTTCAGATGGCAATGTTATCCATTTTGGGGAGCTCTGATAGATAGCCTAATAGTTCATTCTCAGCTAAAGGAAAATAGGAGAATGTTGAAATAATTTTCCAGGACAACACAAGATTTTCCAGGACATTTTACTTCTATGTTTTCCATTGAAAATTGGTCAAGTGTTTTCCAGGACGCGTAGAAATCCTGTACATTACTTTCAGCATTTTACTTAATAATTATTGTTTCCCCGTAAGAATGAATTGTGGAATGAACTGTGCGTCTTGGCTGTATTTACATTAGATACACAATAGTAAGTTTACCTTCCTTTGTACTCCACCCATGCGGGCACACTTTGCGTCGACAGCCTGGTATGTGAGCCACAGACAAGTGTCCACATGCTGGATGTAACACACTGAGTCCCCATACTTAATGTCAGGGACACCCATACCATCCACCTCTTTTTTCAGACCTGAGTCCAACTTTTCCTAGAGAAAAGAGAGAGGGAAACGGAGAAGAATAAAGGAATATGAGGAGGAAACATTCCTGGAGTGATTAAAATTAGTTCAATTATTTGAATATATTGATAGGTAGCACTGTAACACTAGTGCAGTTTACGCTGCGTCTGTTTATGCGAGTTCGGTAATAGCGCACACTATGCTTCCTTATTTTGCGTAGTATTTATCAAACCTGACACCCATTAGGCAATCAGCGCATACTCCGCCCTCTAGCGTAATTAGCGTGCCTCTAAAAGAGCAAAGAATGAGCTTAAATTTAGTGACGATGAAATGTACCTATTAGTGCATGAAGTAACAACAAACCTGAACATATTACAGTGCAGAACATCCACACCTTCGGAAAAAAATTCTATTTGGATTGCCATAACAAATAAAATGAATTTGTTATCATCTACACGGAGAGAAGTGGAGGAGGTAAAAAAAACGGTGGCAAGACATAAAGCGCAGAACAAAAAAGAAGGTAGCGTACAACCGGGCACAATCGAGGAGAACCGGTTCAGGTCCACCAGAAATAGACACGCTATCTACTATTGAAGAGGTGGTGCAGCAAACATTCGTTGCCAAACAGGTGGAAGGTGTGGACGGCATAGATACTGCTGAGATCTCTGTAGAGAATGATGGTATGTGTGGTCGGTTATGATACTGTTGTGTTGGCTTTATGTATGTATACATACTGTATGTTTATATCATTTATATGTCAACCCAACCAATGGGGTCATTAAAGAGTGTTATATAGTTAAAAAAAAAAATCGCAAAATTGTTTATCAAAAATGGAACAGACATGGAGGCGTTTTTTTATTACGTTTTTGTGCTAAGTGTATTGGATGCCATGTTTGTAACGATCACTGCTGCTATTGAATAAGGTAAATTTTTACACACAGGAAAACGCGCATCCTGGTTTAGACCTGCTCTTTTAAGAGGCGGAGAATTTCCCCCGCAGAATAGAGGCGCGCTCTTACTGGCAGTCTTTGTAAATACCTCGGAATATATAATTAGGCACACTTTACGCGTATCCTTCCACCTTTTTAGGTGGAACTCCCACTTTCCCAATGACCCTCCCACGAACGTATATTGAAAGCGCAACTTGTCTGTTCTCGCTCATGTGGCAGGTAATCTGCGATTTTACCCAAGTGCGCCCTGTTTGTAAATAGCCCGCATCGGTTAAGTCAGTCTTTGCGAACAATTAACGCCTGGAAACACGCGCAAACGGCTTCATAAATCTAGCTCTTAGTTTCCTCTCAGTCGATGATTAATATACTCTGCTCTATGGGGGCAGGGTAACCTAAATCAATACACAAATACATGAATGAACATGAAATTAAACATTAATAGAAACTAATGGACTAGTGTTGATGATGTTGCAATGTAGTGTCATCTTTATTTGAAAATAAATCAAAGTGATAGAAAATAATAGAAAAACACAACTAAATGTAGTTCACTAGTTTCACTAATCACTTTAAACCTCACAGTTTTTAGGGGTAACTATAAACTAACATGGACTGCTGGTGATTCAACCTAAACAGCTAGCGTCATCCCTCACTACGAAGCACACCGTACAACAGAAAATTAGATCGCAATCAGCATTTCATGCAACAACCTGATCTGTAGGAGCTTTTATGATGTTCTGTATAGTCAACACTAGTCATTAGTCCCAAAGGTCCGTAAACTAATCATTTATGTCCTGGTATGCATCATATCTGTCTCAACCTGTACAGTTTTCTACCTTAGAAGACCTAAAGCAGAATGCTGTGGACTTCACATCCGCCTTCTCTTTGTCCATTAGCAGCAGAGACCTGTCTTCCAGGAGACTCAGGTATTTTCCTGTGGTCACGTGTCTTAGTCTGAAGGGCTGGCCCCACCGGGTGTGGCTACCACTCCACCTAGACATATACACAAGCACACACACACAAAGACCGAGAGACAAACAGAGAGAAATATGGAGACAGACAGGAATCAGCAGGCAGACAGTGAATAGAAAATGAAAAGTTAAAACATTGTTAGACAAATGATTTTTGATTTCAGAATCAAATAATGTCTCATACTTGTAGGATGCGCGTAGGATGCTTGTATGCTTGTGGGAACAGCTGATTATGGCTACTACTAAGTTCATACTGAAAACACCTATAAAACATGTGTAAAACTTAAGATACTGTACTGTACATGCAGAATACCTACTGTATTCGCCTTCAAACAAAACAGTATGCTTCTTTGTGGGAAATATTCATTAGCAGTGTCTTTGTAAAATATTTGTAAAATATTTCTTGCCATTTTCTAATTTCGTCCCCTAAATTTTCCCTGCACAAAAAAGAACTCTTTAATTGATAATAAGGCGTACAGATTAGAGTGCTGCTATAGCATGAATGAAGAGCCAAAGTTATGGAATATAAGTAGGTCCAAAAGTGACCTCTCTTTTGTTCCAGTTTAGCTCTTGTTGCTGTGTTAAAGTGATTCCGATAGCCTGCTGCTATAGCCCCATACTGTCACGTTGACTGAACACTACAGACTAGAGAGGATATTTTTAAATCTAAAACACCGTCCTAATAACAGCAAGAGCACTATATTACCATACCTGTCCTGAAACTATAGCTTTATAATCCTTTGCTTTCTTTAGATCAGATATAAGGGAAATACTTTAAAAGTGTGGGGGATCTACATATTTCTTTTTAACGATTTACAAAATAAAAAACAGTAAGCTCATGATTACGTAAGAAACAACAACAATTAATTAAACCTTAGACATTATAGAAGAGACAAAGAAGATTAAAGAATCCTGAATAGGAATTTAAGGGAGCTGCTTTATAAACGGCTGAATTCGGGAAGCCTATTAAGCCAATCGTGTGGTTGCACTGATGCAAGCGCACAGAGGTTTGCGACAGTTTCAACTGTTGGCTGGTGGTAGGAAGTAGCAGGTATCACGAATGCACCGGGTTATCAAGGAAGTTAAGCATTTAGTTATGACCACAAAGATCTTATGGCGTCATGTCACGGCACGGATTGAGCCGTAAATGAAGTTGGTGTTGTGAAACATTGCACATGTATAGTAGAAGTATAACCTGTTAGGAAAAAACTTTTTAAACCTTATTTTGGGGCAAAGTCACCTAATTTTTTAAGCAGTTTTGACCAGATTTGACTGGTGATTCTATACATGCAGTTTTTATGTCCTGGCTCTCTCCCCATTCATTTATATAGGGGCCTGGTCTTGTTAGTCTGAAATAACTGCCCACGGGCGTTACCAAGATGGCTGCCGAGTGGCCAGACTTGCCTATAAGGACTTTGTTTATACCAACTTTATACATCTGTTTTTAAACCACGCCAGTGTAGATTTAACTGTGTTTAGAGTCACTGTCCCAGTCCTAGATCTCTTGCATGTTTAATCCAGAATGTCACTGTATAGCGTTTCGACCATCTTGCCCTTAATCCTGACCCATTC
The DNA here is from genome assembly GCA_025447815.1 of Percopsis transmontana. NCBI lineage: Eukaryota > Metazoa > Chordata > Actinopteri > Percopsiformes > Percopsidae > Percopsis > Percopsis transmontana. The sequence goes on from JAOEHI010001003.1 coordinate 10,950, forward strand.
CTGAGCCCCTGCTGATAAAATACTGATGTCCTCCCTGCGGGCTCAGTGCAATGAACATCTTGGGCCTGGTGCCATACACAGTGGTTTGTGCAATGTCGCTTTGTTTTGCGTCTGGGTGATTATTGTGTGTGTGTGTGTTTACATGCATGAGCACACTTACGCCACCCGCAGTGTTTCCAGTCTCCACAGAGACCTGGCATGGATGGACACTGGCCCGCCCTCGTAGTGCACCGTTCTGGGGAGGAGGGGAAATATGTTGAAATACACCTCTCTTCTCTCTATCTTAATATGACCAATACACATTCTGCAACAATGCGTGGAGGGCTGGCGAGTGTAAGCGCGAGCCAGAGTAATAACGCAGATGAACGAAGACTGAGTGGACGCATAAAGCGTAATTTAATAAAGATAACAAAGTACAGGGGCGTAACAGCCAAACGGTGGCTAGGACCCTCAGGAGGCCGGACCAGGGATGGGCGGCAGTGGCGGCTGGGACCCACTGGTGGCGGCGACGGTGGCTAGAACCATCTGATGGCCGGACCGAGAATGGGTGGCAGCGACAGCTGGGACCCTCTGGTGACCGGACCCGGAAACGAGCAGCAGTGGCGGCGGTGGCTGGATCCCTCCGGTGGCCGAATCGGAGATGGGTGGCAGCGGCGGCGTGAACTGCGGCGGTGTGGGCTGTGGCTGTGACAGCTCTCTGGCGACAGCTCTCTGGTGACAGCTCTGGGGAGGGGCTGTGGCAGTGTGGGCTGAGCCAGGCGTGGGCTCCAGCGGCGAGAGCACTCTGGCGACAGCTCCGGGGACAGGCTGCGGCGACGTGGGCCGGGGCGGCGTGGATCCTCCAACAGGACCCGGCTCAGGCTCCGGAACCGAGGACTAGCAGGTGACCGTGCAGGAGGCCGGCTGTGGAACTGTGGATTCTCCAGAGGTAGGAGATGGGGGAAGCCTCCAGGCCCCCTGCATGGCCGAGTGCCATGACGTCTTCTCTCTTGTCCTTCTACCCTCTCCCTTTATCGTGCTAAACTTTCCTTCTCCCGCTTTTCCTCCGGCCTTTCCTGCTGCTCTCACATCAGCGAGATCCCGGGAGCACCCGCTAGGCCAACAGTCCGTGCGCCTGCAGGTGGAGCCTCCCCCTCAGGCGGCGGTGTGCCAAACACGGTGGCTGTTGGGAGTGGTGGATATTCCCCAAATACAGACCGTAGTCATTCCATCCACCACCAGTAGGAGCGCGAGGGGGCCCCTCACGCTCCTACCGGTGGTGGCTCCCGGGAACTGCTGTGGCCCTCTGGCGTGCGTAGCCGGTGGGCCGCTGGATGAGTAGGCTCACCCTGTCCTCCTCCGTCGCGTCAATGGTAGCAAACCAGCGCTCGCATGCCTCCAGGAAGCATTTCCTACGCCTTCTCCTGGGGCACAACCTCTCCTCCCGCTGCAGCTCCGAAAAGCCACAAAAGTCCTGATCCGAGTCCCTCAAGTCCTCTCCTGAGGAGCGGAATCATGGAGGCCCGCTGGTGGCAAACGACTACGCTGCCCAGTCATGGTCTTCGTCGCTGCTGAGGAGGGAGGGCTCGTAGCGGTAGAAAAATGGAGCCCTAGCCTCCTTGTCGTACAAGTCGCCAGCGTCCGCTTCCCAGGCCCTGATCTCGGCGGAGACCCAGCATATGGTTTCCCCCGTTCCTCGTCGTACCCGCCCTGGCGAAGGAAAACAAATGCCTCCCGTTCTGGTGGTGATCTCGCCCACTGGAGAAAGTGGCTGGCCGAGCGGCAGGCTGTGCGGAGGTCGTACCGGTAGATCCAATATACTCTGCCGGGAAAGCCAGGAAAGCCGGGAAAGTGGAAAGCGGCGTAGCGGGTTAGCGTGTCGCTCCGGCTGCTACACTCTTAAGGCGTGTTCCCACTGAACGCGAAGCAAATTGTTCGTGCGAGTAGATTACATACAAAGTCAATGCAAAGACGCGAATTCGAACCGGGCGGCGCGAATGGTGCGAATGACGCGAACAAGCGAAATTCGCGCCGCGTTATTCGCACCACGAATTTCGCTCGATTTGAAATTTTTCAACTAGCGCGAATAATTCGCTTGACGCAGTGTCTTCAAACCCTATCAGCGCTAGTTGTTGTCAGCCATGGTTGTTGACAAATCGCGGAAAGATGAGCTATTTCCTTGGAAGCCCCTC